>OZ024924.1:15561180-15730902 GCA_964017225.1 Netelia inedita | reverse complement strand
GGGCGCAAATGGCGGCGAACGCGGTTTGGGGGGTAATGAAAAGGGCGAGGGTAGATGATTTGAAGAAAAGACTGCAGCTGTTCGACTCGCTGGTAAAATCGGGGGCTCTATACGGGGTAGAAATCTGGGGGTGGAGCAGGAGAGAGGAAATAGAGAAGCTACAGGGAAAGCTGGTAAAGATGGCCCTGGGGGTGGCAAGAAACACGCCGAGTTTCTTATGGAAGCTGGAAGCAGGAAGGAGGAGTGTGGAAGTAGAGGCAAGAAGAAGGGCAGGGAATTATATTTTACAGATACTAAAGATGAAAGAGGGAAGATGGCCGAAGGCGTGCCTGAGAGAGGAAGTAAGAGGGATGCTGAATGGGCAACCGTCGAAATGGGGAAAAGAATTAAAGAAGGCAATGGAGGACGTAGGCGATGGAAGGATAATCAACCTGATGCGGATAAACGAAGGAGGTACGGCGAGAATGGAGCAGTATTTGAACGAGGGAGTAAGGAGAAAGGAGGAACAGGATATACAAGGAGACTGGGTAAATGCCGACAAGTCGTCCTACTGCACCTGGTATAAGGAGATAAAGTCAGGTTGCGAGAGAGAGAAATATTGGGAGAGCAGGGAAATAGGGGGGGATGCAAAAGAGCAGTGGGCCCGACTGAGATGCGGAAACGTAGGGAAAGTCGGAAAAAAGGGGTTTGAGGATTGGAGATGCGCAATCTGCGGTAAAGAAAATGAGAGTCTGGAGCATATTTGGGAATGCGAGGTAGCGAGAGGGAGGATACAGGAGGAATGGGTAAAGGGGGTGGACGCCTGGAGAGGCGGGAGAGAGGGCGAAGATTTAGAGCGATGGACCAAAGAAACCCTAAGAGGTGAGCCGGTGAGGGTAATCTGCGCGTACCTGAGGGAATGGGGAAGACTGGTAGTGAGCAAGTAGAGTTTAGTTGTTGTTTAGTTGGGCTGTAGGGATTATTAATTTATAAGGGAAATAATTTAAAGAGTACTTACAATAAATGTTGCTTTAGTTGTATAGTTAGTTAGATTTTAGTCTTTGTTATTAGTTGATAAGTCTGTACGTAGCGTTAAGGGATGTAAAAGGCTAAAGCCGTACAAAGGTGGAACAATAAATAAATATATACAATTTTAATTTTATTTTTTAACAAAAATAAATAAAATAAATAAAATAAATAAAATAAATAAAATAAATAAAATAAATAAAATAAATAAAATAAATAAAATAAATAAAATAAATAAAATAAATAAAATAAATAAAATAAATAAAATAAATAAAATAAATAAAATAAATAACATAAATAAAATAAATAAAATAAATAAAATAAATAAAATAAATAAAATAAATAAAATAAATAAAATAAATAAAATAAATAAAATAAATAAAATAAATAAAATAAATAAAATAAATAAAATAAATAAAATAAATAAAATAAATAAAATAAATAAAATAAATAAAATAAATAAAATAAATAAAATAAATAAAATAAATAAAATAAATAAAATAAATAAAATAAATAAAATAAATAAAATAAATAAAATAAATAAAATAAATAAAATAAATAAAATAAATAAAATAAATAAAATAAATAAAATAAATAAAATAAATAAAATAAATAAAATAAATAAAATAAATAAAATAAATAAAATAAATAAAATAAATAAAATAAATAAAATAAATAAAATAAATAAAATAAATAAAATAAATAAAATAAATAAAATAAATAAAATAAATAAAATAAATAAAATAAATAAAATAAATAAAATAAATAAAATAAATAAAATAAATAAAATAAATAAAATAAATAAAATAAATAAAATAAATAAAATAAATAAAATAAATAAAATAAATAAAATAAATAAAATAAATAAAATAAATAAAATAAATAAAATAAATAAAATAAATAAAATAAATAAAATAAATAAAATAAATAAAATAAATAAAATAAATAAAATAAATAAAATAAATAAAATAAATAAAATAAATAAAATAAATAAAATAAATAAAATAAATAAAATAAATAAAATAAATAAAATAAATAAAATAAATAAAATAAATAAAATAAATAAAATAAATAAAATAAATAAAATAAATAAAATAAATAAAATAAATAAAATAAATAAAATAAATAAAATAAATAAAATAAATAAAATAAATAAAATAAATAAAATAAATAAAATAAATAAAATAAATAAAATAAATAAAATAAATAAAATAAATAAAATAAATAAAATAAATAAAATAAATAAAATAAATAAAATAAATAAAATAAATAAAATAAATAAAATAAATAAAATAAATAAAATAAATAAAATAAATAAAATAAATAAAATAAATAAAATAAATAAAATAAATAAAATAAATAAAATAAATAAAATAAATAAAATAAATAAAATAAATAAAATAAATAAAATAAATAAAATAAATAAAATAAATAAAATAAATAAAATAAATAAAATAAATAAAATAAATAAAATAAATAAAATAAATAAAATAAATAAAATAAATAAAATAAATAAAATAAATAAAATAAATAAAGGGGCCAGGGGAAGATGGAGATATCGAGAGTACGCGTGGCTTGAGCGGGGAGAAAAAGCAGTAAATAAATCGAGTGTGTGAGAAAGATCAAAAGTGGGAAGTAGTGAAGGGGAAGTGAAAAAGCCGGCGGAGATCGTGGAGATAATAGGCAAAGCTGGAAACGAGCAGCTAAGCTAGGAAAAGCAAGGAGAAATATATCGGGAAGCGAGGTTAGAGCGGAATCGGGCATAGAGATGACGAATATAGAAGGAAGACAAGGCGGCATAGAAAGAGGTGGAGATGAGAGCGACATCTGGGAGGAAGCGGGAGCAACGGCAACCAGCCAATGGCAGGAAGGCAATAGAAGAAGGAATGGGCCAGGAGACAACAGCGACACGATCGGGAGTAAGGAGAACGAGGGCGGCGACAGAAGCGAGAACGACTACGCCGACGGTCGTAACACCGAGCAAATAGGAGGCGCTGCGGATGATAACTACATAACGCCAGAAGTGTACGCCGTGTGGACTGGAGTGGAGGGGGAAACGCCAAGAGCGACGAGATCGGAAGAGAAAACGTCGACGGATGAAATTACAATGACAGGTAAAAGAAGGAGAGGAAGACCGGCGGGAGTGCTGGGAGTGAAAAGAAGGAAAGCGCAGGGTGCAAGATCGCTGTTCGAGCACTGGGGGTTGGGAGGAAGGAAGAGGGGGGAAAAAAGACGGACAGAGGAAAATGCGCAAAACATCGGAACTGAAGAGAGGGAGGGAAAAATGGAGAGTGATACAGGGGGGATAGCAGACAGCGTAATAAGGCAAATCGAGGCGGCGTTCGTGAAATGGACAGAAAAATGTGAATGGGAATGGGAATCCAAGGTAAGAGGAATGATAAAAGAAACAACAAGAGAGATACGGTCGCAAATAAATAGAAAAGAGGAAGTGGATAGTGAAGGAAGAGAGGAAACGATTCTCAGAAGCCAGATGGAAAAACTGCTCATAGAGGAACAGCAAAGATGGAGCAGAAGATACCAAAAGCAGGAGGAACGTGTAGAGAGGCTGGTACAGGAAAACGAAGAGATGAAGAAGAAACTACAGAGCTTCGAGAACCATAAGGGAAGGCAACACGAGGAGAGAGCGGAAGAGGAACACACGAATCGAAAAGAAGTACGATGGGACGAAAATCAAAACGCGGTGATGGGGGATATAAACCCGAACTGGAGGGAAATGGAGACAAACCAAAATGAGAGGACGAGGGAGTTGCAAGAAGGAGGAACGACATTAGAAGGACAGTGGCAACGAGAAACTCGAGAAGAAGAATGGAGAGAAGTAAGAAGGGAAAGAAGAAGCAGATGGGATGAACAAGGAAGAGAAAGAAGGATAAAGCGTCAAAAGCCGGGAGGGCTGAGTAGCGAAGAGTGGGAGAGAGAATGGCAGGAAAGAAGAAGGAGGAAAAAGAATATTATAATACAGGGAGTGGAGAGATCAGGAAACGAACCGGAGTGGGATATAGGGAAGGCGGTATGGGAAAACACAGGGGTCAACCCTTGGATACATAAATGGAGAACGACCCAAGGAGGAATCATAGTACAGATGGCGTCCATGGAAAATAAAATTAAAATAATGAAAGGAACAGGAGGGGGAACGGGAGGAGGAACAGTAATAAGGGACGACATGACCAAGAGGGAAAGAGAGGTGCAGAGATGGATTGAGGAAGTTGCGAGAAGACGAGGACCAGAGTGGAGGGACGTGAGAGTAGGATATCTCAAAATGAGGATAAATGGAAGGTGGTGGAACTGGAATGAAATCAAAGGGGAATTGGAGGAAACAAGAGACAGCAGGCGCAGGGAGAGCGAGAGAGAACCAAGGATGGGGTTTCAACAGAGGAACCAGAAACGGAGAGAGGAATGGCACGGCAGGAGCTACGAATATTAAGCTGGAATATTGCAGGAGTGAGGAAAATGTTCGAGGCCTGGGAGTGGCTAAAAGGAATGGATGTCATCGCACTGCAGGAAACTTGGCTGGAGGAAGAAGAAGAGAGGAAAGTGAGAAGCAAACTGGATAAGAGCTTCGAGTGGCATACAAAGGTGGCAGAGAGGGAGAAGAAGAAAGGCAGAGCCAAGGGGGGGCAATTAATAGGCATAAAGAAAAATGCCTTGGGGAGGGCAAAAATAAGCGAGTGGAAAGGGGGATTAGTAGTGAGAGAAATGCAGATGGGAAGCAAAGGACAGGAGAAGGTAACGATAGCAACAATATACAATAGAGATTTAAGAGAGCTGGAGGAAGAGCTAGAAACATTAATCGATGAATCGGAAGAAAGAGGAAACGGAATAATAATAATAGGGGATTTCAATGCAAGAATCGGAGAGGACCAAGTGAACACACAGGACGTGGAGGAACTAGGCAACGAGTGAAGATCGAAAGACAAAACGAAAAACACAGAGGGGACCAAAATGATAAATTTCTGCAGAAGGAATGGAATGGAGGTGGCAAACGGCAGATGGAAGGGAGACAGAGAGGGGAACTTCACTTATGTCGGAGAACAAGGCGAAGGAGGATCGGTAATCGATTATCTGCTGATGAATATGCAAGCGGAACGAATGATAAAAGAAATGAGGATAGAAATAAGGACGGAATCGGATCACCTCCCCATAGTGATAACAACGGAAGGGAGGAGACGAAGAGAGGGAAGAGAGCCGCAGCAGAAGAAGGGGACTCCCAACGAAAGAAGGGAAAAAAGAATAGTGTGGGAAGAAGAGCGGGGAGAAGCGTATGAAGAAAAATTCAAAGAAATATGGAAGAACAACGGAAGGATACAAGAGGCAAGGGACAGATGGGACAACCTGGTGGAGTCTATAAGGGAAGCGGCGGAGAGTGTAGGAATGTATAAATGGGTAAGGAATGACAACACAGACGGGAGAAGACCAAGCGGAAGATACAGAGAGCAAAGGGGGATAGTATGGAAGAGATTGAAGGAATACTTGGAGAAAGCAGGGGAGGAAGAAAGAGGGAGACTGAGGGAGGCAAGAAGCGCCCTGAAACGAATAATAAAGGAAGAAAGGGAGGAACGATGGAAAGAAAAATGGGAGGCAGTTAACCGAAGCAGGAACATGACAGAACTTTGGAGAGCACTGAGACCATTCAGGACAAGGAAAAGAGGAAGGACCAATACACTAATAACGGAAGAAGAATGGGTCAAACATTTTAAAGAATTACTTGGAAGAGGAGCAAGTGAAGAGGAGACAGAGATAACTCCAAGGGGGGAAAGAATGGAGAGAAGAAGAGGCGCAAGGAACAATGAGAACAATGACTGGGACATACTGATCGAGGAAGAGGCGAATAGAGACATAGAACAGAGAGAAGTGGAAGATGTGCTGAATAAAATGAAGAAAGGGAAGGCAGCAGGACAAGATGGACTAGTAGCGGAGCTCTTCAAATGGCTACCGAAGGAAGGGAGGAAAGAGTTAGGTGAAATAATGAAAGAACTATGGAAGAACGGAGAACTGGCGAGGGGATGGGAAACAGGGAGGATATACCCAATACACAAGGCAGGAGACACAACGGACGCAAGGAATTACAGAGGGATAACGTTAATGGATGTTGGATATAAAATCATGACGGGCTTAGTGAATAAAAGACTGAGGCAAATGATCGAGAGCAAAAAACTGATAAAGGAAGGACAAGCCGGATTCAGACGAGGAAGGGGAACAAGGGACCATGTCTTCGTGCTTAACGCCTTAATAAATAACAGCTTGAAGAGGAAAGGAGGAAAATTGTACGCAGCGTTCGTGGATCTCAGAGCGGCGTTCGACTCGATAGATAGGGAGATTATGGTGACGAAACTGATACAGGCAGGAGTAAAGGATAAATTATTACAAATGATAAAAGAAATATATAAGGAAACACAGAATGAAATAATAACGGGAGAAGGAATATCGAGAAAATTCATGACGACGAGAGGAGTTAGACAAGGCTGCGCACTGAGCCCAACGCTTTTCAACTGGTACATCGAAGATATGGAGCATGAGTGGGAACGGAAGAAGGAAGGGGGAACAGTAATAGGGCGGGAGAAAATCTATGCACTGAAATTTGCAGATGACGTCGTACTGGTAGCGGACACAGGGGAAGGACTAAGAGAAATGCTAGGAACGTTGGGGAGATACGTGAAAAGGAATAAGCTAGAGGTGAACACGGAAAAAACAAAAGTCGTGATATTTAGGAAGGGAGGACGGAAAAAGAAAGAGAAAGGATGGGAGATCAACGGAAAAAGAATAGAGGTGGTGACGGAATACAAGTACCTAGGAGTATGGTTCTCGGCTGGCAACACCTTCGAAAAGCACACCAGATTGGTGGAGGGGAAGGCAAGAAAGGCGATAAACGCGGCATGGGGAATAGCAAAGAGGGCGAGGATAAATGATCTGAGAGAGAGATTAAGAATAACGGAAACGCTAGCGAGAAGTGGACTGCTATACGGAGTAGAGGTGTGGGGATGGAAGAGAAGAGAGAGAATAGAAAGGCTGCAGGCAAAATACACCAAGATGGCGATGGGACTGCGGAGAAATACACCGGAATACATCTGGAAAATGGAGGCAGGATGCAAGGGAGTACAAATAGTGATGAGAAAGAGGGCGGCGGACTATTTGGGAAAAATAATGGGGATGGGAAGAGAAAGATGGCCCAGGGAATGCTTGTTGGAAGAGGCAAGAGGAATGCAAAACGGGAACGCGACCAAGTGGGGGAGAGAAGTAGAAGAGGCAATGAACGAAGCGGGAGAGGGCCGAATAGGAGACACGCTAAGAAGGAGCAACGCCAAAGAATGGGAGAAAAAGGCAGGAAGAGCAGTGCAAAGCATGACGGACCAGGAAATACAGTGGAACTGGGAGAAAATAGAGAGATCAAAGTACTGTGCGGAGTACAAAAACAGGAAAAAACAAGTGGGATTGGAGGAATACTGGACGAAAGAAACGACGAGGGGAGAACTCAAAGAAATATGGGCAAAAATGAGATGTGGAAGTATAGGAAGGGAAAAGGAAAAAGGATTCCGGGATAGCAGATGTAGAGTGTGTAAGGAAGAGGAAGAAACACTGAAGCACATATGGGAATGTGAGGAGGCGGGAAGACAGATGGAGGAGGGAGTGTCGAAGAGATATCAACAGTGGAAGGAACAACAACAGGACACGGAACCAACGGCATGGGCCAAGGCACTGGAAGGGAAGGAATTAATTGAGGAAATGTGTGAGGTGGTGAGACAGTTCGAAAAAATAGCCAATAGAAGAGAGGAGGAGAGGGAACGGGGAAAATAGTTAAGTAAGAAGCAGAAATAGCAATAGATTAATATAAGGAAATGTTAAAATGTAAATAGGGGAAAGAGTAAGAGAGGAGTATGTAAAAGCTCGAAAGGGCATACAAGTGGAAATAAATACTACTGTAAAATAAATAAAATAAATAAAATAAATAAAATAAATAAAATAAATAAAATAAATAAAATAAATAAAATAAATAAAATAAATAAAATAAATAAAATAAATAAAATAAATAAAATAAATAAAATAAATAAAATAAATAAAATAAATAAAATAAATAAAATAAATAAAATAAATAAAATAAATAAAATAAATAAAATAAATAAAATAAATAAAATAAATAAAATAAATAAAATAAATAAAATAAATAAAATAAATAAAATAAATAAAATAAATAAAATAAATAAAATAAATAAAATAAATAAAATAAATAAAGTAAATAAAATAAATAAAATAAATAAAATAAATAAAATAAATAAAATAAATAAAATAAATAAAATAAATAAAATAAAATAAAAGTGTATATAATATTTATATACAATTTTTAGCTTAAAATATCGAACAAAAAAAGGTATGCTTCTAAGGGTTAAGATTCTTTTTTCGTCGTGGATTATATCTCCTGGGGACACCACGTTAAAAAAAATGTGTACCATTGTACTTTGCCTCATGGGTGACATGGAAAGAAGTACAAATGTGTCATTTTTGCATGTTTTTACATTTACAGGTAATTTTCATTGTAATGGGGTGAATTGTTTATTTGTGAACACGCCATTGACAGAACAAGAATTTTTTAATCGTAAAACATCATGAGCAGTTTTTATATTTTTCGAATAATGTTCTTTCAATGAGCGTGTTTCACGAATAAACAATTCACCCCATACAAAAAGAAATTTAAAAAAAAAAGTACTGAAGCGCGGGTACGATCTCTCGCCCCTGTGACCCGAAGTCAGGAATGCTACCAACAGGACCACCTCATCGCTTGTAAGATATGTGCACTTTCTCCTACTTGTTCGTGCACGCGCGCCGTGTGACGTCACGCGCTAGTCGCGCTCATGTCAGATTGTTTTTTCCCTCGAAGCCTTCGCTTCGAGTTGGCCGCACATGGACGCGCTCAGCGTCCATGTGTTGGTGTAGCAGCAGCTAACCAATCATGGACGCTGCCGAGCGCGTCGACCGCGCTCGGCTCTTTCCGAAAACGTCCGAGCGTCGCTCGCTCACGGACACGCGCTCCTATGATTGTGTGATGGGAGCACGAGGGACTAGAGAGAGGGTAACTTTGGTGCGCGATCTGGCTGCACTGACTGGTAGAGGTTTCCATCATCTGCATTGGTACGATTGATTGCATTTTCAAATAAAGTTATTAATTATGTCAAATACTTTAATGAAACATGATGGCACATTACCTTTTTTTCAAGCGACGATATTGGCGCTGCCGCAACTTTGACACATGTTTCAACCGAGTGCATCGAACTTTGGCAGCTCCCTCGCGATACCTGCGGTTTTGAAGAACTTTGCGCCTTTTTTTGCAGTCAGGGCACCGGGGTGCCGGAACGAACTTGCCATACCAAGTCGCTTCAACAAAGCCACAACAGTTATCAGCGCGCCTATAACAGAGTTGAACCATTATTAAATAGTGTGCAAACAAATGGTATCGACAAATCTGAATAAAATAGTTTCCTTCCCAACTGTGTATCTTATTAGCCATACGCCCGTGCCTACTTTTTTGGGGAAATCCATCGATTCGCACTGTACCGCTGTTGCACGT
This sequence comes from Netelia inedita, assembly GCA_964017225.1. Taxonomy (NCBI): domain Eukaryota; kingdom Metazoa; phylum Arthropoda; class Insecta; order Hymenoptera; family Ichneumonidae; genus Netelia; species Netelia inedita. The sequence goes on along the minus strand of OZ024924.1, from coordinate 15,721,322 downwards.
GTAACGAGGTTCACGCGCCATAATCATAATAGTATATATAAAGTAACGGCAAAATCATCAGATACAATTTTTTCTAACGAGGGGACGGTCCCGGAGGGGCATGGAGTTACGGACTCCCGCTTCGCGTGCTTATAGTGTGGGTAGGTACCAACGAAACCCCAAATGATTAGCCGCCAACTCGGCTCCGTTTTCGAAAAATCACCGTTCAAATTTGGGAGTCTGATTGTCGACTGTAGAATTTCTACATAAGAACAACAAGGCGAGCAGCCTAGCGGTAAGCGAGTCAGACTACCGTCCCGGAGGTCTCGGGTTCAAGTCTCGTCTATGCTGCTTTTTTCATTTTTTTTCATTTTTTTTTCATTTTTTTTTCAAATTGTTGTTGAAATTTATAGTTTATGATTAAAAAATTGTAAGAAAGTAAACAAAAAAAATTACGCGCCTTTACTGATCAAAACTTACGAATTAAATGTCAAATTTTTTTTTTCAAATCTCTTACGATTTATTTAATTTTTAAAAATGAATTAGCCGTAATTTAATAAAAAATATTTTTTTTTTGATTATTTGATATTTTTTGCAATTTTTTGATATCTCTTTCGATGGGGAAGGGAGTATTTAAAGAAATTACCAAGGAATATAGGGAAAAAAATCCGTCTACGGGTTTTCCCCTACACGGTCTGGGAACGCTGTCCGAAAACCGGTTGTTCCGACAGGTATACAAATTTTATGACCCTGTTCATGAAGTGTTTCTTTCTATTTTCACGAAAATATTTCATTAGATTTAAAAATTTTAAGGCAGGCAGGCAGATTATTGTATGTCAAAGTTTAAATTACGGCTAATTCATTTTTAAAAATTAAATAAATCGTAAGAGATTTGAAAAAAAAAATTGGACATTTAATTCGTAAGTTTTGATCAGAAAAGGCGCGTAATTTTTTTTGTTTACTTTCTTACAATTTTTTACCATAAACTATAAATTTCAACAACAATTTGAAAGAAAAAAATGAAAAAAAAATGAAAAAAAAATGAAAAAAAAGCAGCATAGACGAGACTTGAACCCGAGACCTCCGGGACGGTAGTCTGACTCGCTTACCGCTAGGCTGCTCGCCTTGTTGTTCTTATGTAGAAATTCTACAGTCGACAATCAGACTCCCAAATTTGCACGGTGATTTTTCGAAAACGGAGCCGAGTTGGCGGCTAATCATTTGAGGTTTCGTTAGTACCTACCCACACTATAAGCACGCGAAGCGGGAGTCCGTAACTCCATGCCCCTCCGGGACCGTCCCCTCGTAAGATAATTTTTTGATATTTTGCATGAATCTTCTTGAGCATCATATTATAATAATGTGTAAAAAATTTCAGGTTTCACCGTCTAGTAATCGAAATATTCACTGTTTAAAATCGCAAGTTTAACATGAGGTCTTATGGGAAGTTACGAAAAAATACAAATTTGGACAACAAATAACTCGATTTCAGGGGGATCAGGCGTGAGGTATGAGTTACCCCATATTTCTTAGTCGGATTGTTTATTTAAAGTGTCTGATAAATATTCTTTGACACCGCCGACTAATATCCGATTTCAACACCAGCAATCGTATTGTTTATTCGATGGCAGAGTTTCGGATAAATAACTTATTCCGCGAAGGATGTAATAAATTAGATAGGGGTGTCACACGATTGACCAACGGATAAATAATTTTTTGATGCGAGGTGTTATCCGATATATTTTGTCGGATAAATATTCTTTGATACCGCCGACCTGCGGATTTTTTTTTCAGAGAACGTAGGGGGTGGGGTTATGGTTATATACCGATGACAGACATATCGAGACAATTCTCACGATGAGTTCCATAAGCGATGTTTTTTTTTTTTTTTTTTTTTTTCATCGATAGCTCCGGTGTAGCTGCTCGAACGCTTGGGGGGTGAGGCTCGCGAGCGTCCGATATCTTTTTAATGTTCGACGTGTTACAACGTGTCGCTGTGACAGCCAGAGCAGTAGGAAATCCTCTACATGTAAAATGAGAATATATACAGGGTGAATTCCGTAAGGTTTCTCAAACGAGATTTTGGTACAGATGGGATCATTACAAACAAAAGTTGCAAATATACATTAGGGATATTTTTAATAGTTTACGAGATATGAATATTTAAAGTTTATCCAATCAGATCGCGCCGGGAAGCGTTGGAGCCGCCCACTCTCCGCCCTAGCCGTAGTTATAGCACAGTTTAGGGCGTTACATTTGGGATCGCAAAATTCAGAGCAATCAATTATTATTATTTTATTACCCAGTCATTTGTTATTTGGCGCGCTCGGCAAAATTCAGAGCAGTCTATGCCCGACAAATGAAAATGACTGCGTAATAAAATAATAATAATTGACTGCTCTGAATTTTGCGATCCCAAATGTAACGACCTAAACTGTGCTATATCTACGGCTAGGGCGGAGAGTGGGCGGCTCCAACGCTTCTCGGCGCGATCTGATTCGATCAACTTTAAATATTCATATCTCGTAAACTATTAAGAATATCCCTAATGTATATTTGCAACTTTTGTTTGTAATGATCCCATCTGCACCAAAATCCCGTTTGAGAAACCTTACGGAATTCACCCTGTATATATCTGAACGGGCGCGTGCTAGTACACGCATATATTTTTCAAAAGGCTACCGCGACATATACAATGCTGGGAGCCGCGGTAGCTAAGGTATCGAGTGACACTTCTCGACGACGTCGTATCATAAACAATGACGGCGACGATCGAGAATTTGCTACCCTTCTTTCCACAAGCCTTAGAACGAGAGAGAAAGAGCAGTGGTATTATCCCATTACTTGATCATCTCTCTTATAAATATTCATGCAGGCAAAGGGTTTAGATCATTGTTTGCTATCTCAGCGCCCGAGTAATATCCGCATCATTTTGATAAATATCTCACTTTGAATTATTTTTGCGTATATCACAATGGACTCACGAGAGTGTAAGAAATTGATTCGAATTATGGAGAGAGCCTATGAATCGCTCAAAGACAAATTCTCCATGCGCGACACTGAAAAATGGTTGAAAAATGGATTTATCAACATTAAGCTTTTGAGCAAAGTGTTGAAAACCGCCACAACTCTAGGCGAGAAAAATCGTATTTCCGCGACAATTGGAATTGTCAAGTCCATAAACGCGAAAATTAAATCGTTGCAAAAGGTCGGTACAGGTGTTTCGCGAAGAAGTGACAGAGTTAAGTGGGAAGATTCCGTGACGGCTTTCAGATCAAGCATTCGTACCGGAATAGTGATAAATCTTGGACATAAAGATGTGAAACGTTTTCTCGATGATTCGCAAAATTTGATCATCAGACGGTTGAAAAACATTCTGTTAAAGGACAGCAGTGTTAAAGTGAACTGTATTCTTGCGTGTAAATTTTCAATCACCAAAAATGATGACGTCATCGAGGAGATGAAATTTTTCAACACGCGAAACGAGGAAATGTACATGTCAACGAATTTCAAGCAGTGGTACATAGGGTTAGTGCAAAAACTACTGGTGAAAGTCGAAGACTTTCACGAAAAAGACTCAGGCTGGACCATGGTGGAGATCATCAATTTAACGGTGAACATCAACAAGCATACGCCATTACGTGGAGGACTGTCTACATTCGTCGAGCTTCCACGTGATATTCAAAATAAGAAAGCAGTCGTCAACATCCAAAACAACGACCCCTACTGTTTCCTGTGGGCCGTTACCGCTGCTCTTCATCCAAGCTCATGTAATACGACACACACATCTTCATATCCTCATTTTAGCACAGTATTAAAGTACGAGGATATAGTCTTTCCCATGCAATTGAAAGATATTGACAAATTTGAAAAAATTAACAATTTGACAATTAATGTGTATGGACTTGAGCGCGATGAGGGCAAAAAACGTCGTAACGAAGTAATACCCGTTTACGTAAGCCGTAACAAATCCGATAAATCGACGATTCACCTCCTCGTGCAAGAAACAAATATCGAAGATTGTGATGAAGAAGTAGAAAAAAACATTAATACGGTTCATCATTTTGCTTTGATAAAAAATCTTTCTCGTCTGGTAAGCGCGCAAATTTCAAGACACAAAGGTAGCACATGGCTTTGCGATCGTTGTTTGTCACACTTTGCTACGGAAACTGGACTTGAAAAACACGGCGTTGATTGTGCAGTTTTAAATAAGACAAGAATTATTATGCCAAACGGCAAGGATTCAATTCTGAAATTTAAAAATTATAAGCATAAAATAGATGTTCCATTCGTAATTTACGCCGATCTCGAATGTATCTTGAATCCGATCGCGCCAAAAGATGATGCAAATACAAGCGCGTATCAGAAACATATCCCACACAGTATCGCATATTATTTCAAATGTAGTTTTGACGATTCTTTATCAAACTTCAAAATTTGCCGTAATAAGGATTGTATATAATGGTTTGTCAACGAATTAAAAGAAATAGCCGAGCCGTTGAGTGCCAGCTTGAAATCAGTTAAGCCGATGAATCCGATGAGTCATGCTGAAAAAATGGACTTTCTTTTTGCGAAAAATTGTCACATTTGTGAAAAACCGTTTGCACCCGAAGATACCAAGCATCGCGATCATTGTCATTTTTCGGGTAAATATCGCGGCGCCGCACACGAAGGGTGTAATTTGAATTTTAAAAACTCACATACCATTCCAATCGTGTTTCACAATCTATCAGGTTATGACTCACACTTTTTAATAAAAGCTCTCGCTAACCAATTTGAAGGTTCAGTCAAACTCTTGCCTGTAAATAAGGAAAATTACATCTCATTCACGAAGAGTGTCAAAGGCACATTCATAGATTATAGATTCATAGATTCATTCAGATTCATGCCGTCGAGTATCGAGAGCTTAGCAGCGTATCTTAATAATGATGAAAAGCTAATCACGAGGATGCACTGTAATAATGCTCAAGAGTTTCAGTTATTGACGAGAAAAGGTGTTTTTCCATACGATTACGTGGACAGTTGGGACAGACTCGACGAGACTGAATTACCAACCAAACAAAAATTTTATTCGCAATTAAAGGGTGAAGACATATCGGATGCTGAGTATTCCCATGCACGCACAATTTGGCAAGTTTTCAATGTGAAAACCTTGGGTGAATACTCGGATCTCTATCTAAAAACTGATGTTCTTCTTTTGGTGGACATTTTCGAAAATTTCCGACAAAAATGTAAAATGACGTATGATCTGGATCCATTGCATTATTACACCGCACCCGGGCTAGCGTTCGATGCGGCGTTAAAATCTACGGGTGTCGAGCTCGAGCTCTTGACGGACGTAGATATGCTAATGTTTATAGAGAGAGGCATTCGCGGGGGATTGTCGCAGTGTTCGAATCGATACGCAAAAGCCAATAATCGTTACATGGGCGCGGAATTCGATCCAAACAAGCCCGAAACATATCTCATATATTTTGATGTAAATAATTTGTATGGTGCTGCAATGAGTCAATATTTGCCTACTGGCTCTTTCGAGTGGGTGGGAGAAGAGGAAGACTCGATAGATCCGTGTGCTATTCCTGATGACAACGAAATAGGATACATATTCGAAGTCGACCTAGAATATCCGCAAGAATTACATGAATTACATAAAGACTTACCTCTGGCACCGGAACCTTATGTACCGCCAGGCAGTAAACAACAAAAATTAATGACAACGCTACACTCAAAAAATCGATATATCTTGCATTATCAAAATTTGAAGCAATACATGAATGTGGGTCTAAAACTCGTTAAAGTTCATAGAACTCTGAAATTTCGACAATATCCCTGGCTGCAAAAATATATTGATTTGAATAACGACTTGAGAAAAAAATCCACCAACGACTTTCTTTTTTTTTTCTTTTTTTTTTTATTGGCTTGTATATTGTTGAACTACGATCTGCTATGTTTGTAGCAATGAGTAGTTTGCATGGCGTTGTTAAAAGAGAGAATAAGAAAATAGAAAAAAAAAAAAAAGAATAAAGAAATAAGTTATGATTATGGAATATAATCGATAAGTATTTAGCGGGTGCATCCAGTGATGCTCACTGCACTATGTTTTGCACTTTTTTTTTTTTTTTTTTTTTTTTTTTTTTTTTTATTTTTTGTTAAGGCTGTTCATTCTACTTCGAACCTCTCTCGAAGGTCTAGAGGCTTGTATTTTTTTAGTCTTCTCGCTATGGCTTGTCTGTCTAGAAGGTGCAAAGCTAGGGGGTTCGGGTGGAGTTCGAGTCTTGTTTCGTATCTTGTGCATTGTTTTTGTGCAGCAGCTCTGACCCTCTCTCTGCCGAGATCCTCGTGTAGCCTGGCGTTGGTGACGTACCAGGGAGCATTTGTAATGGTTTTCAGGGTTTTTGACTGGAATCGCTGAAGTATCTCGATGTTTGAGTTGCTTGCAGTGCCCCAGAGTTGGATTCCATACGTCCAGACGGGTTTGAGTATGGTTTTGTATATCAGTACTTTGTGGTTTAGTGAGAGTTTTGATCTCCTGCCTATTAACCGGTGCATTTTGCGTAGTCGAAGGTCCAGCTCCCTCCTTTTGGTTTTGATGTGATTAGTCCAGGTTAGTCTACGGTCAAGGTGCATTCCAAGGTATTTTACCTGGTTGACGTTTGCAAGAGGCTGATGGTTTAGCGATACTGTTGGACAATTTTTTTTCCTCATTGTGAAAGTTATATGTACGGATTTCGTTTCACTAGCTTTGATTCTCCATTTCTCTAACCATTCCTGCACACTGTTCAATCCTATTTGGAGTATGTTTGATGCTTCGTCTGGGTCTTCGTGTGTGGATAAGATGGCTGTGTCATCCGCAAATGTCGCTACAGTGGTATTGTGGCTCACAGGAAGGTCTGCTGTATAGATTGTGTAAAGGACTGGGCCTAGAACGCTTCCTTGTGGAACTCCTGATTGTATAGAGAAGAATGGTGAAAGCTCTGTTCCATACCTTACCTGGAATTTCCGGTTGCTGAGGTAGGATTTTAGTATCAGGTAGTATTGGGGTATGTATGTTTTTATTTTGTAAAGCAAGCCTGGGTGCCACACTTTATCAAAGGCTTGCTGGATGTCCAGAAAGACTGCAGAGCAGTATTTTTTTTCTTCAAGGGCGTTGGCAATTGTATTGTAGACCCTGTTGATTTGTTCCACCGTTGAGTGCTTGTTTCGAAATCCGAATTGGTGTTCCGGGATGATTCTTCTCTCGTCGATAGGTTCTTTCATTCGTGCCAGCAGCAGTTTTTCAAATAGTTTGCTCATTATTGGCAACAGACTTATGGGCCTGTATGAAGTGATGGCGTTAGGAGGCTTACCAGGTTTTTGTATCATTATTATCTGCGCCACTTTCCATTGGCTGGGTATATGTGCCGTACGAATGATGCCATTGAAAAGAGTGGTGAGGTAAACTATGCCTTTTTTTGGTAGCTTCTTTAGTATTGCTCCAGTGATCAGGTCGTGGCCGGGTGATTTTTTTGGGTCCAGTTGTTTGTGGATCATGTACCCAACTTCTTCCGGTGAAATGTGTTTGATTGGACGTTCCATCGGTAGTGGGCATTCGAGAAATTCATGTATATTCTCGTCGTTTCGTTGTGATGCGTGTGGTGTAAATACTTGTGTCAAGTGTTCGGCGAATACTTCTGATTTTTCGAGGTCGCTTTGTGCCCAGTCGCCGTGCGTTTTGCGGATAGGGGGATTGTGGCTTTGTCCGCTGTTTATTCTTTTCGTTGCCTTCCAGAGTGAGTAGTCGCTGTTGGGTGTGTTGCTTAGGTTTAGTAGGTATTGGTTGAAATTGTTGTTGTTGTACTCGGCTAGTAATTTTTTGAGTTCTCGGGTCTTGCGATTTAATGATCTTTTGTCCCACGGATTACGGCTCAACTGCCAACGCCTTCTAGCGCGTCTTTTTTCGGCGATTTTCTGCTTTATTTCGTCGGGGTACCTGTTTGTAGATGGGCCGACTGTATTTTCTGGCGTGGCTTCCCATGCTGCGTCTTGTATTAGTTGAGTAAGGCGTTCCGTGGCGTCGTCTATGTCTATGTCGTTTTTCAACGGTATTTTTAAGTTGATGTTTTCGTCAACGATGTCCCGAAAGACCGTCCAATTCGTGTTTTTATTGTGGAGTGATGGGCGTTTGTCTATATTTTTTATTGCACTGCTGTATGTTATTGTTACCGGGGTGTGGTCGGATGATAAGTCTAGACTTGTGGCTATGCTTGTGTAGTTTCTTGCTATGCCTTTCGTCACATAGAAGTCAAGTACGTCCGGAGTTTTGTTTCTGTCCGTTGGCCAATATGTTGGTTGTCCCGCTGAGAGTTGGTCACAGTTAAGAGTAGTCATCGTTTTCCATAGCTCTCGTCCTCTGGTCGTAGTTAGTCTAGACCCCCACATAGTATGCTTGGCGTTGAAGTCTCCCCCGGCGAAGAATCGATGTCCCAGTCTTTGGAAGAAGTCCGTCAGTTTATCGTTCTTTACGTTGTGTCTGGGAGGGCAATACACAGCAGCGATTACGATGGGCCCGAGTCTTGGGTCTTCGATAACTATGCTGGTCGCTTGGAGGTAGTCCTTGTCGAATGGTGTAAGTTCGTGGTGTTTTATTGTTTTTTTTACAAAGATCGCCGTTCCTCCATGCGCTGTTCCATCGGGATGTCTGGTACTGTAGAAGTTGTAGCCATGGATTTTGATGAAACTTCTCTCAGTGAAGTGGGTTTCGGCTATTAACATGATGTCTATTTTGTTGTCGCTCAAGAATGCAGCTAACTCCTGGCGGTGTTGGGCCAGGCCGTTGGCGTTCCATAGCGTAATTTTGTAGGATTTGAATTATTTTTCTGCGAACTTTGTTAATACCGTTGTGAGTAGCTTTAGCATTGTATTTAACAGTTCGTTTTGCTGCATTAGTGCTATTTTGAGTTCGTTGAATGATTTCTCTATTATGCTTGATATTTCCGAGTTGCCGTTAGACGTATTTTGGTAAGTACCTGTGTTTTGATACGTGCCTGTGTTTCCTTTGGTCATTTGAGCGTAGGTCTGGTTATGTGTACGTGTTTCGGTATGGTTGTTGTTCGATGTCTCTGTAGTTTGCTCTTCTCTGGTGTTGTTTACTTTCCGTGGATGTGACCTGTGCCAGTGAGGTTTTTGTACGACAGTATTTCTTTTCTCTAGGATGTCTTGGTAGACTTGGCAGCCCTTGTAATTTGCCGGATGATTTCCCTCGCATAGCACGCATTTTGCGGGCGTTTCCCTTGTCTTTACACATGTCGCTGTGCTATGGTCGCGACCGCATTTTACGCACCTGAATTGACGACGGCAGTAAGTCTTAGTGTGTCCGTATCTTTGACACCGAGTGCATTGCACGATTGTTGTGTTTTTCTTCGGAGGCGCTACAACGATTTTGGCATTCAATAAAAGGTCGATTTTGTAGATCTCTTTGTTGTTCGGTCCAGGTTCCAAGTCCACGAAGAAAAGGGGCAACGGTTCTTTGGTTTTCCCACTTCGCATATTTATCACATTGCGTACCTGGTGACCTAATTCCTCGATTGCACTTTTTATGTCTTCAAGGGGAGTGGAGAAGTGTAGTGACCTTAGGACAACTCTATATGCACGCTGTTGCTTTAATTGGTAGGTATGGTAAGATGCATTTTCTTCGTCGAGAAGGTGTACAATCTTTCGATATGTTTCTACGTTGTGGGCCATTACTTTTATTTGCCCATCGGTGTTGATAGTTTTGTGCATGTAGTCTTTCTTGTTGACAGCTGACTCAAGTCTCTTCTCCAGTTCGGTGATGGACCTGACATTCGGAATGAATATAGGCGGGGGTTTAGGGACTCTCACACTCTCTTCGGTCGTGTTGTTGTTCATGCTTTTATTTTGATCGTCACGCTCTCGCTCGTTTTCATTGCTGAGAGGAATGAATCTATTTACGCACAATGTTTGGCTTCTCTCTTCATCATTGTTCTCCGTTGGATTGGACAACCTTCGTCGTTTCCTGGTTGGGACAACTTGCCATGTCGGGGATGCATTTCCCTTGTTGTATGCGTCAGAGTTTCTCACGAGGACAACTCTTAAGTCATCTTGGTTTTTCATTGATGAGGTAGAATCATTGTCATCGTGTGACTCGTCGAGGAGAGATTGGCCATTCGGCGGATAGATCACTCTTCGCGTATTCATTATGTTTTTTGATGGTCCAGGATCTAGGGCAGGGGCATCTGCCATCTCGCTATCGCCGTCTTCGTTACTCTCATTATTTCCGACCATACGGTCTTGCGTTGTTTGAGATCACTCGCTTCACAATAACACTTATAGTCACGAACCTTACGATAAGTAAATACTCACGGTAGCTTGCTCGTAAACACGTCCGTCAACGACGGTAGATCGAGCCGAACTCACCAACGACTTTCAAAAATTTTTTTATAAACTCATGAATAACGCCGTTTTCGGTAAAACCATGGAAAATGTTAGAAAACATCGTGATGTACGACTCGTCACAAAATGGGATGGAAGGTACGGAGCTCGAGCTCTTATCGCAAAACCGACGTTTCATAGTTGTACCATACTCGACGAGAACACTGTAATCATCGAATTGACTCGTGCTCAAGTTAAATTTAACAAACCTATATACACAGGTTTTTGTATTCTTGATTTGGCAAAAACGTACATCTACGACTTTCATTATAATTATATAAAACAAAATTTTGACAATCGAGCTAAACTAATGTACACCGATACAGATAGCTTACTCTATTGCATAGAAACCCCCGATATTTACGAAATTATGAAACGTGACATTCACAAGTTCGATACATCTGATTATTCGCCGAACAATGTGTATGGTATACCACTAGCTAATAAAAAAGTTTTAGGCCTAATGAAGGATCAAAATAATGGCCAAATTATGCAAGAATTCGTTGGATTAAGAGCCAAAATGTATAGCTTCAGAGTGCAAAACTCGGTTAAAATGCGAGCGAAAGGTGTAAAGAGAGCTACGTTGAATACGATAACGTTTGACGATTACAAACATTGTCTCTTTCACCATCAAATTCTAATAAAAAATCAAAATTTAATTCGAAGCAAAAACCACAAGGTCGAGACTGTGAGACAGAAAAAAGTAGCTCTAAGTTGGAATGACGACAAAAGGATAATATGTTCAAATATGATCGATACTCTTCCATGGGGTATTCAACTATAAAAAAAAACGTATTGTAGAAGTGTAAAAATAGATCTACCGCATAATGTAAATAAATGTTATATGCTTTCGTTACTAATCATGTAGGAGAATAAATTATAGAACTATTTTTTAAATTCGTTTTATTATTTTTTTATTGGTTACAAAACTTATGATATAAATAAAAAAATTTACAAATCAGATTTGTTTATCCAACTATTGTGAGAATTATCGAAACCTAACCATTTTACAAACAATTTATTTCCACGTTTCCGAAGGACTTTCTCCACAAGGTAAGTATTTGGATATTTGACTGGTGCGAGTTCTTCTTGGTAGAAGCCGCCTTCGATCGGTTGGTCCTGATAATCGCGCAACTTGTACGTTACAGGATCGGTATTTATGATTTTGCTTATGACGAATATTTCGGTTGTCCAGTTTGGTGTATAACCTTTTTCGAAAACATGCTTGTACTTGCTTATTCGTACTTTATCGCCAATTTTGAATTTTATCTTTCGCGTTCTATTAACTTTTGATTTTCGATAAACATGTAGCAAGATAGTTTTTTCATTTCGAGCGGTAACGTCGCGAGGCCTCATCTTTATCGTACGATGTTTGGAATTATTGTAATTGGTGACTAAATTTTTGAGTATATCAATCCACTTGTACGAGCCGCGTAGGGTAAATTCTTTCCACATATTATCCTTCAGCGTGCGATTAAAACGTTCGCATATCGATGCTTTCATATTACTGAAGGTAGAGTACAGGGTGATTCCGTAGCGTTGGAGCAGAGTCTTGAATTCACTGTTATAAAATTCTTTACCGCGATCGACGTGCAATTTCTGTGGGGTGCGACCAAGTTTAAGAATCGACGCCATGGCACTCGACACATCCTTGCCACTTTTCGTTTTCGTTGGTACAACCCAAGCATACTTTGAAAAAATATCGATAATCGTCAGTAGGTATTTGTAGCCATTATTGTACTGCCCATACGCCGACATATCAACGAGATCTGCTTGCCACGTCTCGTCTAGTCCGCGTATATCAACATGACGCCGTGGATAATTTTTCCGTGCTGGCTTATGGAGTTCATCCGCTATCGTCTGTTTTTCCATGCTCCGATGCAATTAGTCCAAGACGATCAGACAAAATTGATGAATTACGTAAAGTTCATTTTTCGAGAGTCTCGATCCGCGCTATCAGATTTTGTAGAGCGTACGTCACACTGAATTCGTGTGATCTCAGTTGCTCGTCCAAACGAGTAATAAGCTCGGAATCGCGTGTAACGAGTTCTTGTACTGATTCGTCATTCGCTCGCTCGTGTTTCACGTGTTCTTGAAATTTCGATTCGAGGACTTGAAGCATCGTTTCAGATTCATCGATACTAATTCGCAAGGCCGATGTAATGCTGTAAATCAGTCTAAATTCTTCCTCAATAGCAGCATGCATCACTCGAACAGAAACAGCATCGTGTTCTCCAGTGGGGGCGCCTAAATTACACAATCTTCGATTGTCCATATCGTATTGACCATCAGCGGTGATTTTAAAACCTTCTTCGGGAGGACCTCGACTGCCACCGGTATCAGTATTCCCATTCCTTCGCAAATGATGACCAAATACATCAACGCTCATGTTGACTGTTGCGATAAGACTGCGCTCGAATACTCGTTAACCAGCATTAATAAATGATTCCAGCTTCACGTAGTTCCTCGATAATGGAGATGATCTCATTCGAATGATTAAAATTTCCAGCTGATTGGGATGCGAATAGAAGTCTTAACCTTTCGACTAATTCGTTGGGGTCGTCCCAATAAACATAGTCCAGGCTACTGTTCCTTTTAACAATTTTGGTTCGCGGTAAGCCTTTACCCAATCGTTCCGAGGCTCTCTTTGGTGCAGATTTTTTCAACGGCGAGGAGATAAATTGTGCAATTATATTTTTGAATTTCGCGCTTTTATCCTCGCGAATTGCGTTCTCGCTGATGTAATGTTTTCTATAAGCGTTTGTCGAGTTGAGGATTTCACGATAATTTTCCATATCATTTGCCGTTACGAGTGATTCATCGGGTAATTTTTTAAATATCAATTCCAGTAAACCCTCACTTTGATCATAAGTCTTATCACTGACACGAATAATATTTTGCTCAAACGTAATTGGTGAATTCCCGATCATTAAACGATCTCCCTGTAATTTTCGCACTCCACACGACGTATCCAATTCTTTCTTCTCCTGCGTGTCGAACATTTTCAAATAATTTTGCGACAAATCGACATTAATATTATCTTCAATACTAATATTCTCGTCTGAGATATCTCCGGGAGCCGTTTCAAACGTTTGTTCAAATTTATCATCCTCGTCTTCGATATAATCATCCTTTTTTTTCACAGATGATTCGACATTCAGCTCTTCCTTGATAGTTGATTCTTGTTTGACCGCTGACGACGACTGATCGACTAGTTTTTGCAACGGAACTACCACCGGTCTAAAAACTTCGTCCATTTTTCTCTCAGCCGTCATTTTTCCCAATTTTAACATTCTATGCTTTCGACGAATCGCATCGCTCGCGCTCGCGATTTGACGCAAAATATGTCTCTCCTTATTTAGCTCTGCTCTATGCATATTGACGCTTTTAAGGCTAAATTACAACTGCGCGATAAAGTTGAAAACTACAAATTTATAAAGCAATCGAATCCCTTTCTGTAACGACCCTTGTTCAATTCTCTATCCTTGTCTATTACCACGAACCCATATTTACCATCGTTCCAACACTTTGAACATAAAGTTTTGAATTGTGTATACGACATATCGGTATTTACGTGGTCGTCATATACGTGTTTCAAATTCATTTCATCCTGCTTAAAGAGTACCAGTAGATTAGTATTATCGCGCACGAGATGTTTCGGAATACGTGCATACGTTTGACACAAGTAAAAGCAGTCCACATCTCTATGTCGGCCCATGCAGAAAAATGCTCTCACGTTGTCTTGTTTTTCACAGGCAATATCATCGAAAATCATGATCGAATTCGATCCAGCCTCCTCGGGTTTGATAACTTGCTCGTGATCGGCGAAAGGAAAATATTTCACCCCTTTGACAGATTCGAGCAGACGCTTGAGAAATGTGTACTTTGGTTGGTTCAAAGATTTTGAATACACGTAGACATTCTCAAATCTCAAACCGTTCGGATGGGTAATGAGGGTAAGGAGCGCGTTAGTCTTTCCGCAATTGGATGGGCCGCAAAATACCGCCCGTACACTACTCGGCAACAATTCCCCGTGACGTCTCCTCCCTCCCCTCCTAGCCCCATCTTGCACGAGATCATCAAAATTTTTTGTTGGCAATTTGATCGATTGGTTGTGGAACCTCATCTCGAGAATAACTGACGTCTCGAGACGCGAGTGAACCCTTTTATAAATATGAGGGACGTCGAGAACGATTATCTTAGTATCAGTTTGTATGTTTTATGGGAATGATTACATTGCTGAATAAAATTCGATTCTGAAAATTCGCGGAAGCACAATACCGATAAATAAGCTGTTCGAAACGAAATTTCTCAGTCTACGACTATTCTTCATCGTGTAATGATCGTGCACGGAGAAGGGCTCGTCAACAATCTCATCAATAAGCTTCCGATTGAACTGCATGTACCTGGTTATCATTATTGTGGTCCTGGCACTAAATTGAAAAAGAGACTCAAACGAGGCGATTCGGGGATAAACGCGCTCGACGCTGCTTGTAAAGAGCACGATATTGCGTATTCTGAAAATCGCGAAGATATCGACGCCCGACACGCGGCTGACAGAGTACTCGAGGACAAAGCTTGGAAACGTGTTTTTGCAAAAGACGTAAATTTTAGTGAACAAGCTACAGCTTGGGGTATTGCGAATCTGATGAAAGCTAAAACTAAGCTCGGTATGGGTGCGGGGGAGAGGAGAAAAAGGAAGAGGGAGCCTCGAGTTAAAAAAGTCTCGTTAAAGACTATTATCCGAGCAGCGAAAACGTCGATGATTCCCGGCGCGAACGCAGTGAAATCAGCTCTCACAGGCGCACGTGCAGCTGTAAAAAATGCTGGTGGCAAGAGAAACATCCAATCACCACGTATTTTGCCGGTACCTCCAAAAATTGGGGGTTTTTTGCCCTTTCTCATACCCATTTTCGCGGGATTGAGTGCCACCGGAGCTATCGCTGGTGGCGCAGCGGGCATTGCTAAAGCTGTGAATGATGCCGAGGCCGCGAAATATGCTCTCGAGGAGAGTAAGCGTCACAACAAGGCAATGGAGAGTATCGCGTTGGGAAAGGGACTTTATCTTAAACCGTACAAAAGCGGTATGGGTCTTCATGTAAAAAACGACTAAGGCTACCACACCGAGCGCTCACCGATGCTGATTTATCAAAGTTCGCCAGAGTCATGAAAATTCCACATTTTCGTGGCGTTTACATGAGAAATGCGCTACCCGAGGATGGACCTCGAAAATACAAATCAGCTATTGTCAATCTTGATGATAAAGATGGTCCAGGCACGCATTGGGTCGCATACGCGAAAAAGAACAACAAAGTAATGTACTTCGATAGTTTCGGTGATCTTCAACCACCACCCGATTTAATAAAATACCTCGGTGTTGGTAGCATTGTAAATTACAATTATCAAAAATATCAAGACTATGATACAGTAGTATGCGGACATCTGTGTCTCAAGTTCCTCAACAGAGAGTTATAAAATGGCCTGGTATACGAATCGTGGTATCAGTCGAGTGCTAGACGCGATGGATGAATCTTTTACATTGACATTGTCTGGTAAATCGTCCATACTCGAAGCTCATTATTTTCCCCCCATCGAATTGACACCGCACAAACATTATACTCTGGGTCTTCTTGAACTGCTGACCTTTAATTCAATCCCCAATATAGACGAGACAAATAACAAATTTTACGTGGGTACGGAGATTGTCACCATACCGACTGGGTCCTATGAAATTGAGGATATTGAGAGCTATCTGCAAAAAGTACTCTCTGATAGTAATATCACCATCGTTCTCAAGCCCAACAATAATACTCTGTGCAGTGAAATTAAAAGCAATCGTGAGATAAATTTCGAACCGAGTGATTCTATCGGTCGACTGCTGGGTTTCACACCACGCATTCTTCCAGCTGATATTACCCATAAATCCGATTTACCTGTTACTATTCTGAAGATAAATTCTTTGCGAGTCGAGTGTAACATAACCTCGGGAGCATACATCAACGGACAACGAGTTCATACGATTCACGAATTTTTTCCCTCTGTGCCACCGGGGTATACGATTATTGAAATACCCCCGCACATCGCTTATCTCCCAGTTACCGTTAAATCAATACACAATCTACAGTTGAAAATTGTCGATCAAGACGGTGAGTTGGTGAATTTTCGTGGCGAGCTAATAACGATTCGACTACACATAAAATCCTAAAAAAATGGGAATTGTTTTTGAGTCAAAGAGTGGTCAAGGGTATAAATTTCAACGACCATGCCTCGAACGAAACATTCGCCGAGCACCTCGCAAGGAGCTAACACCTCAGAACATTCGATATCTCAAGAGTCTGGGTCTGAAACTTCGAAAAAAATAAAAATAAATTCTTGTTGTATTACAATTACTTGCTTCATACCATGGCGGAAATCTTAAAAATACAAAAACCCGTGATGTTTGATGATGCCATTGCGCATTACGAGATACACGGACATCAGCCATTCGCCTCGGCAACCTTCAATAATAACGATGAAATTCGTATCGCCGTGCAGCATCAGGATTTGTGTCTGTTGCCCAGCAAGACCTCGCTGCACGTTAGCGGTAGATTGACGAGAGCCGATGGACAAACTCCCACCACGAGCACAAAGTTGGTCACCAATGCCATCTGTCACTTATTCGAGAAGATACGTTACGAGCTGAACGCTGTTGAGATTGACCGATGTAAAAATGTTGGTCACACGAGCGTGATGAAAAATTACGTGTCTCAGAATCCTAGTCAGACGTCGATAATGGAAAACGCTGGTTGGGCCCCCAGTGCGGAGGAGCTGCAAATAACCGACGCTTCTGGCTACTTTGATATCTCGATACCGCTGAGTATGTTATTGGGCTTTGCCGAGGACTATCGCAAAATTATCATCAATGCCAAGCACGAGCTAATATTGACAAGAGCAAACACCGACACCAACGCCATCATACAGACTCGAGCGGAAGGAGATGCTGCACCGGAAGAATTCAAAATTACTCTTTCGAAAATTGAATGGATGATACCGTATATCAGGGTCTCCGATGAGCGTAAAATTCAGCTTCTAAATTACATAGCCAAAGATACACCTATCCCAATAAGTTTTCGCACGTGGGAACTGTACGAGTACCCTCTATTACCGACTTCATCGAAACACGTTTGGGTTGTAAAAACTTCTACTCAACTGGAAAAACCCCGATACGTAATCGTGGGATTTCAAACAGCACGAAAAAATAATGCTCTTAAGAATGCGAGTCATTTTGATCATTGTCACGTCCGAGATGTTAAACTTTTTTTAAATTCACAGAGTTATCCTTATGGGAACTTGAATCTCGACATTAGTCGTAATCAGTACGCGTTGCTCTACGAAATGTATGCAAATTTCCAGTCTTCTTATTACGAGAAAGAGCCCGAACCGCTCATAAACAAAAGTGACTTTTTGAAATACGCGCCGCTAATTGTTATCGATTGTTCGAAGCAGAATGAATCATTGAAATCAGGTCCCGTCGATATTCGTCTCGAATTCGAATCTGTAAATCCCTTTCTTGCTCAAACCTCGGCTTACTGTTTAATTTTACATGATCGTATTGTCGAGTACAACCCCATCAGTGGTAATGTTAAAAAAATAGTGTAAGAACACTTTTATCCATAGAGATTTGTTTTTTTTTTTTAGTTTTATTATTAATATATATATAAATATATATAAGTTTTTTTGCATAGGGGTAGAGGGGGTATTAAACGATTGTTATAAATCAGACGCGAGGGTTATTAGAATCAGTTGTATCCGAGATGGAGTATGTGGTTGATTTGCAGGGTTTCAAAAGACCCTCGAACGAATTTGTATTGAAAGAATTTTCTGTTATTTCCTTAACTGACTGCAATGTAAGACCGTCAACGATTTTCTTCGAGCCGCCGTGCGTATGGATCGATTTACCCGTTAAATACAGATGTATGAATGCTTGGTTGACAAATCATTATCACGGCATACCATGGAACTTTGGTACTGTATCCTATAATTCTGTGAACGGAATTCTCCAAAACGTTTTGCGCGATGCTCGAGAAATTTACGTCAAGGGCTCGGAGAAGAGAGAATGGTTGGTGAACTTTTTGAATGGTCGATCCGAGCTCATAATCAATCTTGACAATCTCGAGTGTCCATCGTTACGGAAATTACAGAAAAGCGCACGCGCTGAATGTTCGTATCATAAGTATGTGCCAAAGTTCAACTGCGCAACCAAAAATGTTCTGGCTCTAAAAAATTGGATTCTCCCAAAATTCCCCGAGAATTAAGTGTATTTTTTTCCTTGAAAATAAAAGATGTAATACATATCATGTGTGTTTGCTATATTTTGAATATCCTATACACCGATGAAAAAACGATTGAAATAATGTTCGATGATTCGCCACAATGGAAACGTCTCGACTTGTCTCGACTTGCCTCGACTCGTCTCAGCTTTATTCAATCATAGCATCGTGAAATAATAATAATTAAGAATCAGTCACTAAAATGAGATGAAAGATCTAATTCGGTATAAATGAAACGCGCTCACGACTGTTCCAATCAGTCGTTGCATCAGTCTTCGTGCGGCACAGTCAAACTCATCGCATCCAAAGTTATTATCGTTGAAGAGACGCGAATTGTTAATCCACATTAAACAATTATCACAAAATATTCGACGAGTGAAAAAATAATTATCGCACGATCACGAACTCAATTGTTGGTAGCCAAATTTGGAGAAATAACTTTTGAAGCATCATCGTGAAAAAACTGCAGGTTCGTATTAAACATGTTTGTCTCTTGAGTTATATGCTCTCATAATTTCGAATATTAACGATAAAATTTTATGGAAAAATGTATTTTTTAGATCAGCATGAATTTACGCGAAATCAACAAAGTGGGTCTGTTGACTGCTTTTCTCCCAATCAAAAAGCTGTCAGAATTGTCACCTCAGGAGGCGTATCCAATAACCGATATACGAGTTCCAAAAACCAAGTATGGCGACAGAATCGTCATGGATTTGCAAAAAACTTGTACGGTTTTTCTACCAGCCCGCATGACCAAACCGATTCTGGAGAATGAAGATCTGTTCAAGGATATGATTCGTGCGTCTCATGAAAATGGATTGGCGTTGCGCGCGCATGGAACTGCATATAATCATATTGAATTTGTTCAAATTTAATGATTTTTCTGAAAAAAATTGTATTTTATCCACGATTTTTTTTAAATAATAAATTGTGTAAAACAGATATTTATGACATTTTTTTATTTTATTTTTTTTATTTTTTTTCATAATAAAACATATATATGAGAAAAAGAATGATTACATATTCTGTAACAAAGAAAAAATGAATTATAAAAATTATATGCTACCAAAAATATGAAATATAAAAAAAATTTTTTGTTTCCGCCAATCTTATATAAGAAAAAGAATTATTACATATTTTGTAAAAAAGAAAAAATAAATTATAAAAATTATATGCTACCAAAAATATGAGATATAAAAAAAATTTGTCTCCGCCAATCTTATATTTTTTCTATAAAAATAACCCCATCATCTTCCATGTGCAGAACCCCCGATACCCCTCCTAGATCAATAACCGCCAGTGTCCCGATGGGGTTTAGATTCACGACCGCCAACGTTGTATTGATGGCGTTGATAATTTGATCCGGTTCATGGCTGATGATCCATTCCCTAGGAACGAATACTCTTGGCTTGATCTCATAATACCCTGTAACAGAGATTAAACAACTAAAATTATAATCATGAATCAAAAATCGAAATTAAGTAGATTGAAAAAACATGTATATTCTCACACACATGCAAAATCCGTGAATCGCAAAAATAAAATTTAACATGCTTTAAAAAATTTTGTCCCAAAAAATAATTTCTAATTTTTTTAAAATTCGATGGAGAAAATTCTATCAAAAAACGTTAAGTACCAAACGAGTTATTTGGAAAAACTTATACAACATACTGCATTCTTAGCGCGTAAAAAATAAAATAAAAAAGTTGGTATTCCTTAAAAAGATGAGATTTTTTTTTTTTTTTTAATATTTTTTCTTCTAAAAAATAATCTTTAATGTACATTCGATTGATTATTTTTTATACAGTCTCTGTGCTGTATACTAAGTATGGAACCATTCCCACAGCTATGAGTGGCAAGCGGTTGACTACGGAGTGGGGAGACATACGAAGCACCGCACAAAGAGGAGGCCAAAGAACATAAGTCTCGATATAGATTTTTCATCGCGGTAACTTGTGTATCGCATCTGCCAATTTTTTACCCCATAAGCAGAGCTGCCAGATCGCGCGCGAAATGTACCCCCTCTCTAGCGTCCTGCGCGCCCATCACACAATCATAGTAGCGCGTGTCCGTGAGCGAGCGATGCTCGGACATCTTCGGAAAGAGCCGAGCGCGGTCGGGCAACTTCGACCGTGCCTTCGGCAGCTACACCAATACATGGACGCTGAGCCCGTTCATGTGCGGCCAAGCCGAAACTGAGGCTTCGAGCGAAAAAGCAATCTGATGGGAAGACCAGAGGCCCAAATTTTGTTTATTTTTTTTTTCAATATTTTTTTTAAATATTTATACGAAGTGAAGGTGACCACCCACACATTCATTTACCAAAGTAGTACGCGCGCAACTCTTAAGAACTTTCTAAAAAATCGACTTTTAAAAATTGCCTAGCCCTGTAAAAGAAGCTCACGTTTGAAATTTGTTATCTGGTCGAGTGGTCGAGTGGTGAGCGTACTCGACTAATAACTGCTAGGTTGCTGGGTCGAATCTTGCCCGTGGGTACCTTTTTTTCGATTTTCATACCCAACAATAAATTAATTTTATATGCATAATTGAAACGCTACTTCTACAGAACAAATATCCACTTTTTTTTATTTCAGAAATGCATTTTATTTATTTAAAATATTTTTGTGGTGCACATGAAATACAAAATGATATATACATACACTACCGGCGAAAAGTTTCCGGACAAAAGTTGAAAACAGTGCCGGAACAGATTTTTATGCCATTTCGCCGGTAGTTGGCCTAGGCCAATTTAACCAACGCCATTTTAAAGAGGTGGGATTTACCATCATTTTGGCTTAAAAAAAAATTCACGAAAATTTGTAACGCATTTACGTTACAATTTTTTTTACCACAAACGAGGTCCACTCGAAAAAAAACAAAAAAACGAGAAATAATGGTCGTGTTCAAAACTGTGTGATCATTGTAAAAAAAAATCGTGATTTTTTTTTTAAAAAGCCAAAATGAAGGTAAATCCCTCCTCTTTAAAATGGGGTTGGTTAAATTGGCCGAGGGCAACTACCGGCGAAGTGGCATAAAAATCTGTTCCGGCACTGTTTTCAACTTTTGTCCGGAAACTTTTCGCCGGTAGTGTATGTATATATCATTTTGTATTTCATGTGCACCACAAAAATATTTTAAATAAATAAAATGCATTTCTGAAATAAAAAAAAGTGGATATTTGTTCTGTAGAAGTAGCGTTTCAATTATGCATATAAAATTAATTTATTGTTGGGTATAAAAATCGAAAAAAGGTACCCACGGGCAAGATTCGACCCAGCAACCTAGCAGTTATTAGTCGAGTACGCTCACCACTCGACCACTCGACCAGATAACAAATTTCAAACGTGAGCTTCTTTTACCGGGCTAGGCAATTTTTAAAAGTCGATTTTTTAGAAAGTTCTTAAGAGTTGCGCGCGTACTACTTTGGTAAATGAATGTGTGGGTGGTCACCTTCACTTCGTATAAATATTTAAAAAAAATATTGAAAAAAAAAATAAACAAAATTTGGGCCTCTGGTCTTCCCATCAGATTGCTTTTTCGCTCGAAGCCTCAGTTTCGGCTTGGCCGCACATGAACGGGCTCAGCGTCCATGTATTGGTGTAGCTGCCGAAGGCACGGTCGAAGTTGCCCGACCGCGCTCGGCTCTTTCCGAAGATGTCCGAGCATCGCTCGCTCACGAACACGCGCTACTATGATTGTGTGATGGGCGCGCAGGACGCTAGAGTGGGGGTACATTTCGCACGCGATCTGGCAGCTATGCCCATAAGAAGTTTCACTTTGAAAAGTATGATTCGTGCGGGGGGAAAAAAAACGGGATGCAAGAAACGGGCTACTTTAGAAGAAATAGAAATAATGAAAAAAACTTACGCCACATTTCACGTTGGCGCTGCTTGTGTCCAGACATGATGCTGTATTGTTGTTGTTGTCAATTTATATTAACCCTCTCTCGGCTCTCGTACGCGTAAACGTTGCTATAATTTTTTTAAAGATAAAACGTAGATTAATAAAATTTTCATCACTACACTGATAACTTGAATACTTTTTTCGTTTTTATACCTTCTCACTGTTAGACACTTTTTCACAAAATCTTCACTTTTTTTCACAAGTCTCGGGCGCGTTGAACTTTTCGATGCGACTGATCGGCGAGTAATACCGCCGCTCTCGATCGTCCTAAGATTCGTGAAAAGGGTGACGGTGAGTTTTCAACCACTGCCGTAGTCATTGTTTATGATACGACGTCCTCGAGAAGTGTTACTCGATACCCTTAGCTATCACTGCTCGCTCGCGGTTCGCTCTTGTCAACAAAGAATATGTCGCGGTACACTTTGAAAAATATACGCGTATACTAACACACGTTGACCCGGGCTATATTCTCATTTACATCTAGAAGATTTCTTACTGCGCTAACTGTGTGGCGTAAGAGCGATGCATTGTACTATGCTGATCACAAGAGCCACCGAAAAATGTGTACATGGAGCACTCGCGACCCTCACCAATATACACACACACACACACACACACACACACACACACACACACACACACACACACATGTAGATCACCAAAGCGTTCGAGGAGCTGCATCAAAGGCATGAAAGAAACTATAGCCGAAAAAATTTCATTTTTATTAATCGTATCGTGAGAATGGTTTCGATACCATACTGCTCTGGCTGTCACAGCGACACGTTGTAACACGTCGAACATTAAAAAGATATCGGACGCTCGCGAGCCTCACCCCCTAAGCGTTCGAGCAGCTACACCGGAGCTATCGATGAAAAAAAAAAAAAAAAAAAAAAAAAAACATCGCTTATGGAACTCATCGTGAGAATTGTCTCGATATGTCTGTCATCGGTATATAACCATAACCCCACCCCCTACGTTCTCTGAAAAAAAAATCCGCAGGTCGGCGGTATCAAAGAATATTTATCCGACAAAATATATCGGATAACACCTCGCATCAAAAAATTATTTATCCGTTGGTCAATCGTGTGACACCCCTATCTAATTTATTACATCCTTCGCGGAATAAGTTATTTATCCGAAACTCTGCCATCGAATAAACAATACGATTGCTGGTGTTGAAATCGGATATTAGTCGGCGGTGTCAAAGAATATTTATCAGACACTTTAAATAAACAATCCGACTAAGAAATATGGGGTAACTCATACCTCACGCCTATTCCCCCCCCCCCTCGCCGCCATGGTGTCGTGGAATATTCGAGATGCCCCCCCCCCCTCGCCGCCATGGTGTTGTGGAATATTCGAGATGTCCCCCCCCCCCCCCTGATGATATGGAATATTCGAGGACCCCCCCCCCCCTCGCCATGGAACCTGGTGTGTATGTGTGGGTGTGTACGTGTGCCGTGTACGTGTGCACTAACACGCGTGTATCCAGAACCCGCATTGCTTAACTACTGAAGCTCGCAACCAAAATTTGTTTGCGAGAAACCGTGTCCGGTGGCCTCACTCCATCGCTGTAGCATATGCTGCACAAAAATAAAATTTATGTTACCGAGAAAAATAAGCAGATTGAAATTTAATATCTAAGACCGTGGTCTGAATTGCACGCACAGCGCGATTAGAGTGCCAATGCGCGTGCTTGAGCCTAGGTCGTAAGCACTGTGAGCACAATTCGAACCGCGGCCCAAGTCACTGAACATATTGGGTGCATCGTCGACAGCAAAGCACTTAGCAGCGCTGCTTTGTAATATTTTGTTTGACGAGGGCACTCGTTACTGATTGCTAAGCAGTGCTACTAAATGGTTTGCTGCCATAAACGCACCCATTTGCATAATAAAGCTCATTTGATGTCTCGTACTGATAAAAACAAACATAGGAACTGAAAACTTTTACCTTTGGAATGTTGAAAAGGGATAACTGCCGCAATTCCATGCGCGTACGTTTTGTTTTCTCGGCATGCCGCCCACTTCGACACCCCGGGTATGAGCAAAATTTGCCCATTTGTGATGAAACAATCTGGAAAAAATAATAAATTTAATATAGTTTTTGCATTGCAATTCACGATACGAATGTTAATCTCTCGAGTAAGAAAAATTTCCCGGCAAGTTTTCTTTCGTCGATTGTATCGCAAAGGGGAGGATTTTTTCCCCAAAATCTCGACATGGTATTTTCCCCCCACTCTTCCTTTACAGGTAGCCGTTGTTGCCCTTCCCCTAAATCGTGTCAGTTTCGGTATACCAGCCGATCAGTAAGGATGTAGGGTCATTCTGACCCCCTGTGTGCAGAAGTGCGGTGAAAAGTGAATTTTTTTTTGTGAAATTTTGATTGAGATTGTCAAAAGTAAGTGTGTTAAGATAGTAAAAGCTAATAGATGTATTTTATTTTGCTCTAATACCATAAATTTTTAATTTAAGATGTCGTATGAGCAAGAAACTCATAGCAGGGAGTGTTTTTCGCTTCGAGAATCCGACGTGGACGATGATTTTGGTGAAAATATGTCAGGCGATGAAGGAGATAACATTTTTGAAATGAGTGTAGAGCAGACCGATAGCAGCGACGATGAATCCGACGACATCGGCGGGGAAAATAGCTCCCAAGATAAGTGCCCGAAGTGTATGTGGGCTATGTGCAACACACACAGAGCGTATTTATGGGTTGATTGTACTAAATTAAAATAGCACATAATACAAGCTACAAAATATATTTAATAAACGTTTTTTATGGTCAATCTGTCGTAGGAGTTATTTTTTTCCATTTTTCACTACTCCGAAAATGCCCATTTTCAAACATCCTGAAAAATATACTTTTTGGAAAGTTGGTCAACATTATACTTTTTTTCGTATCTACATACTTTCCTCTTGAAAAGCCCCAAAGGATTTTTTTTTATTTGCAAAAAAAAGAAGTTGTGATTTTTTTCGTGTAAGCATGCAATTTTTCCCATTTTTCACTACTCCGAAAATGCCCATTTTCAAACATCCTGAAAAATATTCTTTTTGGAAAGTTGGTCCACATTATATATTTTTTTCGTATCGACATACCTTCCTCTCGAAAGGCCCCAAAGGATTTTTATTTATTCGCAAAAAAAAAAGTTATGATTTTTTTCGTGTAAGCATGCATTTTTCAACTCATGCCCCACTTCGGACGAATGTTTTGGCATTTAATTTTTAGTTTCGGCCAAAAATAACTTTTGGCCCATTAAATATGGATCATGTACTGCAAAAAATGTATCTACAAAGAAATTTAAAAAATGCATATTTACCGAGGTACGGGGAAAAAACGGGGAGAGTACGATTTCCGGGGCGACACGATTTGACGACTGATTCTAGTGTATTTGGACGAGAAAAATCGAAAATCAAGAATAAAATTTTTCGATATCTCGCTTAGTTTTCGAGATATCGATAGATATCGATTTTTTTTCTTTTTTGGAATATCTCGATAAATATAGAGTTTTCTAAAAAATTATAGGAGACACTTTTTGTAGGAAATTAAATTTCCTATAAAAAAGGTCGTATGCAAACTTTGGGGGAGTACGATTTCCGGGGCGACACGATTTGACGACTGATTCTAGTGTATTTGGACGAGAAAAATCGAAAATCAAGAATAAAATTTGTGTGTGTGTGTGTGTGTGTGTGTGGGGGGGGGGGGGGGTGTTCTTACCATGGCAACGAGTCTATTAGTACAGGCAAATAGTACATTTCTTCCTGCATTTTTTCCCAACCGCAATTTTTTTTTATAGATAGGTTCAGTATGACGTACTGAATGTAAATCCACAAAATGCCCCCAAAATGGCGGTGCGGATATGCCGCCATTTTGCCAAAAACCGTTTCGGCCTATATCTCCGTAACCGTGCACTTGAGGCCAAAACTGCTAATAACCTTTATTATATATAATGAAATTTCCTATCTCTTTTGTTAAATAATTTTTTTTGTATCACTTACCGTTTACGACTTATATGACTATTACTGTTTGTTTTCTGACTTTTTCTTTTTTATTGACCGATATCTCTTCTAATAATTGTTTAAACAAAAAACTGCTAATAATCAAACTTTTAAAGCGACAAATTTTCTACAACTTTTACTTTGAACTTTTTTTTCTAAAATTAATATTTTTGAAGTTATACCGCGTTAAATGTTCGCGTTCGCGTCCGCGTTCAACGCAGCTACCGGGTGCAAGGTTAACGGGGTTCGACATATTCGGAAGCGCCTATCCGACCTTTTTTGCTTTAAATTAAGATATCTCCAAAACTATTCAAAATTTTTCGACGATCTTTTTTAGTTTGGTTCAGAAATACTTTATTAATAATTTTATATATGGTTTTAGAAGATATTCAAATTAGAAAAGTTTTGGGACCAATTCAAAGTCGAAAAACATTGGTTCGAAAAATGGTCATTTTCAATGTACCTTTTCTCAGGAACCATACGGTCGATTTTCACCATTTTTGTTGTGGGTATATATTAAAGTGTTATAAATATTGTGTCTGGCCATTTTTTTGAAAAAAATATTTGATGGTAAAAAAACGTGGACAAAATTTCTAAAAAATTTCAAAACAACATCAAAAAAGTTTGAAACAAAATATCGAAAAAATAGCTGAATGCAATGTTTATAACACTTTAATATATACCCACAACAAAAATGGTAAAAATCGACCGTATGGTTCCTGAGAAAAGGTATATTGAAAATGAGCATTTTTCGAACCAATGTTTTTCGACTTTGAATTGGTCCCAAAACTTTTCTCATTTGAATATCTTCTAAAACTACATACAACATTATTAATAAAGTATTTCTGAACAAAACTAAAAAAAGATCGTCGAAAAATGTTGAATAGTTTTGGAGATATCTTAATTTGAAGCAAAAAAGGTCGGATAGGTGCTTTCGCATATGTCGAACCCCGTTAATAAAAACAAAGTATGCATAGTGTAATGATGAGAATTCAATAAATATGTCAAAAATATGCAAGTTAGTGACATAATCAGCAATCAATAATTTGCTTTCTTACCTGCACAAAACAGCGACTACCCGTCGAAATATTTTTTAAATTTATATTTTATTTTATACAATTCAATAGTACTTTATCTCGAATCGCCCCTCGATTATTATCAAATAATTAATAATATACTGATGGCATAATGAAACAAACAAATAATAAAACGGGAAATTTATTTAAAAATAGATAGAAAATTTATCGACCCTCGACAAAAAATTAATGGAGGCGTTACAATCTGTATATGCCACCAAAAAAGATGACGAAGAGACAGAGGAGGATGCATTTGAATCTTCACCGCCCGCGAAACGCATGAGAGTCGAAGAATATGCGTGATTCACTTTCAGTTGTATCTATTTGAAAATAAATTTCCTATCTATTTTTAAATAAATTTCCCGTTTTCTTATTTGTTTGTTTCAGTATGCCATCAGTATATTATTAATTATTTGATAATAATCGAGGAGCGATTCGAGGTAAAGTACTATTCAATTGTATAAAATAAGATATAAATTTAAAAAATATTTCAACAGGTAGTTGCTGTTTTGTGCAGGTAAGAAGACAAATTATTTATTGCTGATTATGTCACTAGCATGCATATTTTTCACATATTTATTGAATTTTCATCGTTACACGATGCATACTTTATTTTTATTAACCTTGCACCCGGTAGCTGCGTTGAACGCGGACGCGAACGCGAACATTTAACGCGGTATAACTTCAAAAATATTAATTTCAGAAAAAAAAGTTCAAAGTAAAAGTTGTAGAAAATTTGTCGCTTTAAAAGTTTGATTATTAGCAGTTTTTTGTTTAAACAATTATTAGAAGAGATATCGGTCAATAAAAAAGAAAAAGTCAGAAAACGAACAGTAATAGTTATATAAGTCGTAAACGGTAAGTGATACAAAAAAAAATATTTAACAAAAGAGATAGGAAATTTCATTATATATAATAAAGGTTATTAGCAGTTTTGGCCTCAAGTGCACGGTTACGGAGATATAGGCCGAAACGGTTTTTGGCAAAATGGCGGCATATCCGCGCCGCCATTTTGGGGGCATTTTGTGGATATACATTCAGTACGTCATACTGAACCTATCTATCAAAAAAAATTGCGGTTGGGAAAAAATGCAGAATCGACAAGAGTAACTGGATCCCTATTTGCCTGTACTATATCTTCGTTGACCATGGTTAGCTGACCGAACACTCGCCCACCGTCGATCACACACATGTTTTTTTTGCAGATAAAATATGCATTGCTTGAAAATTTTCATACAACTTTTTTTATAGGAAATTTAATTTCCTACAAAATGTATCTCTTGTAATTTTTTCGAAAACTCCATATTTATCGAGATATTTCAAAAAAGAAAAAAAATCGATATCTATCGATTTCTCGAAAACTAAGCGAGATATCGAAAAATTTTATTCTTGATTTTCGATTTTTTTCGTCAAAATACACTAGAATCAGTCGTCAAATCGTGTCGCCCCGGAAATCGTACTCTTGCCGAAAAAACGCTAGGGGTCGATATGACCCCATATGAAGTTCTAGATCGGCAGCCGAAGTGTGCACTCGAAGGGTTAACATTTAATCCGCGAATTATAACAACAAACTTTTTTCTTACCTGCTTGTTACAATATCCGTTTCACTGCACTTTCTTTTGATTTTCGTCGCCTTTCAATGTTAAATTTCGTAAAACTCAATGCTCTGTACTATGTAGACACTCTAGTCTCCTTACGCGTCAGATGAAATGACAGATGACATATTTCGCGGGGGTCTATATCCCGCTCACTTCATTTCATCACCAACGCCACACTTCACAGTTGGCTCAGAGCGTTGACAGCGCTCACCGTGGCTCAATTCGAACTGACATCGTTCCTCGCTTTTTGGGGTCACGTTTGGGACGATTCCGCCATAAGCGTTTACACTCCTTTACTCTAGTCTCCATGGTCGACGGCTTCGCCTTCCCAGCGGTAGTGCAGAGCTCGCAGCATTTGACTACGAGCCGCTGCGGACTACCGCTAGATGTCACGGCGCGCATCTGCTACGAAGCCCCGGCACATCGTGGCGGGCCGAAGACCGAGGCGTCGTAGCAGGGCCAGCCGTGATCCGTCCCCTTCGAAAATCTTATGCCAGTTGTACACTCTCGCGCGAGTGCTCTCACGATATCTCGTCGAGAACTCTCGCGCGAGAGGTCGAGGGACGAGCGCGACCCTGTACACTCTCGTTTATTTAGTACGCTTTGCGAACGCCAAGATGGACGGTTAGAAAGCTTGCCATCAACTGGATGACGCAAGAGTGTACAGTAATACACTTGCGCGGCCTCGCGAGGGTAAGCGAGACCCTTTGACTCGCGCTCAAAAAACCGACTCGGAATGGAGAGCACACGAGTGACTGCGAGGCATCGCGAGACGGAGCGAGTGTACCCTGTACACTCTCGCACTCGTCCAGCCTCGCCGTCCCTCGACGAGAGTCGACAGCCGGCATAATATAGTGCGTATGGCCCTCGCCGCCCGCCATAAAGCGTTCGCTACATGCTCGCCGAGACCGAAAAACTCGGCGGCAACTCGAAAACGAAATCCCTAATTACTCCGGCACTAATCATCCGATCGGATTGCAATTTGGAGGTGAGCTAGAGAATGATGGTACGGGGTACCTGAGACTCAATTTTTTTAATGTCGAAAGCGGAGCCGCTTTTTTTATGAAAATGATAAAATTTTCATAGTTGCACGGTGTTTCGCGTCGCATTGATGTTAAAATTTCGTGCTCCATAGAAGTATGCACACTTTGGACTTTGTTTTATATCATTTGATAAAAAAATGACCGAAATATAGCAATTTGAGTTTTTATGCAACGCGAGTCTAGCGTCGGTAAGTTTGGCGGCCTGCGCGGCGGGAGGGGTAGCCACGAGAGTCGAAGGCATAGGCAGTCCTCGTGTACACGTTGGCCTCTGTACGGAAACCTAACGCGTCGCGCGGACAATTATAGGAGATCGGTCACCTCTGAGAAATCAGTCTAATTTTGCATATCTTTAGTTCCTGACGAGATAACATATCGTGTCAAATATTTTTTTTTATTTGCCAAATTTTTCGAGTTATGAATATTGGAACATTTTCCGACTTTTTAATCAATAAGTAATTACATACCTTCTTTCCTTTAATTTTTATTTAATTAAAGTTTTGACAAAAAGACTATATTTTATCATAAAAATATTTACAACATAAAAGAAATTATTTGGTACTATTTATTTAACAAATGATTTTTCAATAATTTTTTTAACTGTCAGGGATACGTTAAACGAATTTAAAAAAAACCTGTGTGTGTGTTCTTCACACATGTAAGAAGTGAATACTTCTGGTATCCAGCCTTTCGCCTGAATGAAAAATTAAAAATATAATCATTAAAATAATCGTTAAGATTATTAAAAACAATCATTTAAAAAAATTTAAAAAACTGTGTTGCGGAGCCTGATGAGACTAACTCAAAGACCTGCGGAGCTTATTGAAGGCGCTCGGATAGCCTACAGAGTCTTTTAGAGACCCTGCGGAGACCACACAAGAACAACAAAAATAATTTTCATGGAAATAATTACAATTTCAAAGAATAATTAACATAATAATTTAAAACAATTATCTAAATAATAATTTATTCTATTCGAAGGCCCAGCAATGCTTTCGAAGGACTCCGCAGGGCTGTAGAAGGCCTCCTACAGCTCCCGCAGGCCTTCTACAACCCTGCGGAGTCCTTCGAAAGCGCTGCGGGGCCTTCGGATAGAATAGATTATTATTTAGATAATTGTTTTAAATTGTTATTTTAATTATTCTTTGAAATTGTAATTATTTCCATGAAAATTATTTTTGTTGTTCTTGCGTAGGTCTCCGCAGGGCCTCTGAAAGACTCTGTAGGCTATCCGAGCGGTTAGCCCGTAGGCTCCGCAGGTCTCTGAGTTAGCCTCATCAGGCTCCGCAACACAGTTTAAAAAATTTTTTTAAATGATTGTTTTTAATGATCTTAAAGATTATTTTAATGATTATATTTTTAATTTTTCATTCAGGCGAAAGGCTGGATACCAGAAGTATTCACTTCTTACGTGTGTGAAGAACACACACACAGGTTTTTTTAAAAATTGTTATATTTGTTATATAAATAATACCAAATAGTTTTTTTAATGTTGTAAATATTTTTATGATAAAATATAGTCCTTTTGTCACAACCTTAATTTTAAAAAAAATTAAAGGAACGAAGGTATGTAATTACTTATTGATTAAAAAGTCGGAAAAAGTTCCAATATTCATAACACGAAAAATTTTGCAAATAAAAAAAATATTTGACACGATATGTTATCTCGTCAGGAACTAACGATATGCAAAATTTGACTGATTTCTCAGAGCCAGATTTGACTGATTTCTCGCAAATCAGTCAAATTTTGCATATCGTTATATATATATGCGCGACGCGTTAGGTTTTCGTGCAGAGGCCATCGTGTATACGAGGACTGCCTATGCCTTCGACTCTCGTGGCTACCCCTTCCGCCGCGCGGGCCGGCGAACTTGCCGTCGCTAGACCCGCGTTGCATAAAAACTCAAATTGCTATATTTCGGTCATTTTTTTATCAAATGATATAAAACAAAGTCCAAAATGTGCATATTTCCATGGAGCACGAAATTGTAACATCAACGCGACGAGAAACATCTTGCTACTATGAAAATTGTATCATTTTTATAAAAAAAAGCGGTTCCGCTTTCGCCATTAAAAAAAAACGAGTCTCAGGTACACCGTGCCATCATTCTCTAGCTCACCTCCAAATTTCAATGCGATCGGATGATTAGTGCCGGAGTAATTAGGGATTTCGTTTTCGAGTTGCCGCCGAGTTTTTCGGTCTCGGCGAGCATGGAGCGAACACTCTACAGTGCGCAGCGAGGGCCTTACCTATGCTTCGCACTGTACTCATTTCATGTGACCGGCGGCGGCGGAGAGGGCCGGGAGGGGTAGCTATGAGAGTCGAAGGCATAGGCACGCCTCGTGCCTATGCCCCACGCCTAACGCGCGACGCATTAGGTCTCCGTGCAGGGCAAGGTCCAACGGGTACACGAGGCGCGGCTATGCCTTGGTCTCTTGCGGCTGCCCCTTCCGTCGCGCGGGCCACAGCACTTACCGACCTCGTGAGAATGTTGCGTCAGCGCTTCGCGCGGAATATCGTCACACTATTTTCTTGTTACGCTGACAAAAATCTCGCTTTTTTCTTTCATGAAACGGCATCCCTATTTTTGAAGCCAATTTTGCATCAAATTTAATGAAACAAAGCTCAAAATGTGCGTTTGTTGATGCTTTAGTGAGTGAGAGTCGGGAAATTTCGATCGAATCGGTGTACTATGAAGAATTGTCTCATTTCTCCAATGATAAGTAGAATCTGCAAAGGTTTTTTCAAAATTTTGAAAAAACGCGACTCTCATGTACCGTGTGCCATAATTATCTATGTACTGGTCAAATTTTAACCCGATCGGTTGCTCAGTGCTCGTATAAATAGGGATGCCGTTTTCGAAGCGCTCGTCGGCTGTTACACTGCCTCTTAATATAATAAAGCTGTCGATGCCATATAAGGCATGGCAGCGTATATCACGTTTAAGGTATTACTATCGCTCATATCACCACTAAGATTGGGGGCAAGAGAGGTCAGAGAAAAATTATCCCGACCAACCCAAAAGAGGTGGAAATTGTTTTATCTCAAATGCTATGCAATCTTAATAGTTCTGACTCTCGAATGAAAACATAATAGTGTATAGTAAAATTAAAACAAAAATATTCACAAATTAGTTAAATACTTTTTAAAGTATCGGGCAGTAAAAGTTTTGATACGTTCCTAGCTGCACACATTGATATCGGACGTATACGCATGCTCGTACACTAATGTCCGACACTCAGTGGCATAAACGTGGCAACATCGCTGGTCACTGACGCTATTTTGTCGTGTTGCATACATACACACTGCGTGAGCCTACCGTGTTGAAATTTTCAGAAGGCAGAGCGGTGTTGCCACACGTTATAATCGCCGACTTCTCCCCGATGGACTCTTATAATCTGTATTAATAATTTATTTATTTTCTTAAAAACTATACGTCAGAAATATTCCATTCTGGTATCATAAAATTTTTTTAATTCCTGACTATGAGTTCAATTTTTTTCAGAAAAATCCTGAATCCATTTTTCTTGTAATTTATGATAAATGAAACGCAACTTCAATTTATACGGGTTTAGATGGAGAAAATAAAAAATTGGTAATTAAATATCTCAAATTCTAGACGTCAGAAAATGTTTCGTCTTATAGAAAAGTTGTTCGTTTTAATGTCAAGAATATCTACACAAAATTTTAAGAAAATCCTATTTTAACCCAGTTTGCGATAGTAATACCTTAAACAAGCGGTCACACTGATTGTGAGGGGTTTTTGTAGTGCGTGTATTTTAAGTGGTTTATTGGTGTGGTTATTAACTGCAATTGCCAGTCACTTTTTAAGGAAATCTTAACGTTGTGTGAATACACAGTCAAATAAGATAGCCTATAATCAGTAACTATCATAAAATTACATTTACGTGAAAGTAAGGTTAAATTATCAAGTCAACATCGGAGGTAAAAAAGTATAATATTTGTGTTTCGACCAGAATATTAAAATTGTTCAAACATGATAGTTCGTAATCATGCTCAAGCCGTAGCCGAAGTTGTCCCTAAAGTTTTTATTGCCATCGTCTCGAACCCTGTCAACAGTACAGTCCAAATTACCAGCGAAGTCATGCAGAAAGCTGAAGTTTACGATTCTAACAAAATTTGCGGCATGACGACCGTGCATATCGTCAGGTCCAACGTATTCGTCGCCGAGGCTGAAGTAAAAAATTAATATTTTCAAAATTCTTTTTCTTTATTTTTTAAAAAGAGCTCTAATTTTTCTTGCCAAAGTATGAAAAACTATGAAATAAATATTACTTAATATTGAAATGCTAATGTTGAAATACAGGGAATAATGTTATAGGAAGAATGTCGTGATCGATAAATTTTATTCTCTCATCGTTTTATTATATTCTTAACCCGGCGTGTGTACACTATATTTTCGAGTGCACGGTGTGTATACTGGGTCTTTTAGGGAACAGTCGGATTTACAAAGTTTTCTAGGCTTCCAAAAAATCTGAAAAAATTCTGGATTACTTATTGAAGTGTTTACTACATGGCCCATCAGCTACCTTACTCAAAAGTTTAGAACCGTTGTTAATAAAAATTGAACAATGGTCTAAAAATCGGAAAAAAACAAGTTTTGTTAAAAAATTCGTAACTCTACAATAAACAAACTTAAAAAAAACGGTTCTAGTCATTCGTAGATTAGACTATGAGCTTTCAAAAAAATATAGTATTTTTTGCGTGGGTTCCAAAAAGTTGAATTATTTAAGGAGGTTGAAGCGTTGTCCATGCAATAGACGAATTCCAAGTTTAATTGTTTAAAATTCGTATAAACCTTCTTAACAATAATACTCAACTGTGGGTAAAATTTAAGAAAGTTTTACCGTCTAGAAATCGAGTTATTTATTGTCAAAAATCGTACTTTTTCGTAACTTCCCATAAGACCTCGCGTTAAAGTTGCGATTTTAAACACTGAATATCTCGATTACTAGACGGTGAAACCTTCTCAAATTTGTTACCCATTATAATACGATGCTCAAGAAGATTCACGCAAAATTAAAAAAAATTATCTTGGAAAAAATTGTATCTGATGATTTTGCCATTACTTTGTATATACTATTATAATTATGGCGCGTGAACCTCCTTAAGTACCTGAAAGTGGGGAATATTTTACGGATTTATGCATGTCATAATAAACGAAAAGGTAATTCTTCGGCACAAAATGATTTTTTATTATTTGAAATACAAATGGAATAATATATTAATGTTAATCAAGGAAAAAAAGTAAATTGTTGTGCGCAATTGTTGCAAAAATGCGTACGATGGTCCTCGCAAGCCGGCATTTCGCACAAGACACAACAGTATAGTGTTTTTTGTTGTCTTTCCAGTTGCAAACAGAACACCTTTTGCGTTTTTCTAGTTTCCCCGTCGTATATGGGCCGCGTTCATTTACTCCGAGAGTTTCGCCAATCAGATTTCTAATATTTCGCTGTAAGGCGGGTTTTTGTAGACGAGCCTCTAAATGCGGCTTCAACATACTGCGAACCAATTCTTTAGTAAAAGCGCGACAATTCAAGATGGGGTTGGCTTCTCGCAAATTATATGAAATTGCGCTGTTCACTCCTGCCTGATCCACCATCCCAAAACAGAAGCGCATAGGCCATCGTTTGGTGATTCGGCTTGTTGTATAATTTTTACACAGCTCGTCAAACGTGTTCGTTCCACCTTTTGCAACGTCTTAAAAGGCTACGATTTGTGGCTTGCCGATATTTTCGTCGATTCGGCCGGCTTTGTGCAAGCTGGATAATAACAAAACTACCTTGTTTTTTTCGGCCAGTAGGAAAGTAACGTCATTCCATCGGCGTAGGCGTACCGCACCGTGCCAGCAGCAGCTGATTGTGTAAAAGTCGTTGGTATTTCGGGCTCGTATTTTCGCAACGTTCAAACCATTGTCAAGGAGTAATTGTTCTTCATCTCTTGAACAATCTTCACGGACATGAACCAGTTGTCGCAGGTGACGTTGCGTTGAGAATGGTGGATCTGCTCAGTCAATTTCTTGATATAATAACTCGGCATGGTGTCTCCCAACATAAGGTTCAGCGTTTAGCAGGTACGATGTTTGTACGTCGTTGCAGGTAACAATTTTTAATCCGTATTTATCTGGCTTATTAGCAATGTATACTCTCGCACCAAAACAGCCACGAAATCCGAGAAGCTGTTCATAGATCGTACAATTAGACGATGGCGAATAGTATTTTTTGCAATTTGCAATGAATACATCCCACATATATTTTATGGGGGCTACAACGTGTTCTTCTCTTCTTGCATTTCGCGTGTTCTTGTCGTCGAACCGAAGATTTTGCAGAAGATACTGAAAACGACGTTCCGACATATACCGACAATTATACCCGAACTCTGGGTTCCACAGATCTTTCAAATTTGTGTGATTGTTCTTTTCCATATCGGCAGAATATAACAATCCGATGAAAGCTTTTAGCTCGACTATATCGGTGTTTTTTGCAAATGTGGGATTTTGCACGTTTGCTTCTTGTTTTCGATCCATTTCTTCATTGGTATGCTGAACAATTATTTCGAGCATCTCTTGAGTAAATAATAGGGCCCAAGCTCCCAAGGGTGTTGTGACATTCCTCGCTTCTCCTTTCGCTGACGGCAAGTACACTCGAAGTGAATGGCGTCCCCTGGTCTCAGGTGCGTTCAGCGACCACCGAAAATTATTTTTGCCTTTGATAATTGATCTTCGACGGCCGGCCAATCTTGGTGCTTTTTCAGGTTAGTTACTTTCCGCCCGATCGTTGACTCGTCGTTTTGTTGGTTGGTCGAAATCGAGGTCCTCATCGCAATCTTGTTCGTCAGGCATTTCGTCGTGAATTTCTTCCCCGTCGGTTTCATTCGCACTTTCTTCATCGTAAAACACTTCAGGACGACGCTCGCGTAAATTGTACAGTATTCTGATGCGTTCCTTTCACCCATCTTCAAAACCTGTTAGAACTAAACATTATTTCAGTAAAAAGCATTGACTAAATAAAAAAAAAACGAGAAGGCAATAAAGTGAAGAAGGCAAAAAAAATGTAGCAAAACTTTATTTTCTATAAACGGAATGGAAAAATAACGGACTGATAAGCCAAAAATACAAAAAAAGTTTTGTTATTGAGGTCAAAGTTCGTAAAAAAATAGCCACAACAGCATCAAATTACATACAACATTTATTTTAGCTATGAAAAAACCGCAAAACTACGAGAAAAAACAAAAATAACACCATTCACTCACCTTCGAAAATTCTGACGCGGCGTGTATACTGACCCTTTTAGGGAACGGACGAGACTTGCATTCGCTGGCGTCTGCAGGTAAATGATTATTATTTTATTACGCAGTCATTTTTATTTGGCGCGCTCGGCAAAATTCAGAGCACTCAATGCCCGACAAATAAAAATGACTGCGTAATAAAATAATAATAATTGACTGCTTTGAATTTTGCGATCCCAAACGTAACGCCCTAAACTGTGCTATATCTACGGCTAGGGCGGAGAGTGGGCGGCTCCAACGCTTCTCGGCGCGCTCTGATTGGATAAACTTTAAATATTCATATCTCGTAAACTATTAAAAATATCCCTAATGTATATTTGCAACTTTTGTTTGTGATGATCCCATCTGCACCAAAATCCCGTTTGAGAAACCTTACGGAATTCACCCTGTATATAAAAATGGAAGAATGTTTGTTTGTTTGTTTGTCCTGCATAGGTGCCTATACCATTCATCCGATTGCGATGAAAATTTGGTGAATTGTAGTCCGCACTCCCGAGAAGGTTTCTGCGTAAGTAGAGTAATTTTATTGGCCAAAATAAACGCGTACGGAGCAAAACAAAATTAACTTTTATGTATATCTATATATAGAGATTATTTGACAGCTGTCAAAGTATACCACCAAAATGACAAGCGAAATGAAACACACTCATTTTTTTCAACGACTCGATCGACTCGGTACCATGTATACAGGGTGAATCGTAATGGGTAGAAACCACTTTTTCATGGTATTTACCATACGTGGCGAATTACCGACTGCAACTGGAGTGCTTGACCACTCCAGAGATGGCAGCAGCTTAGTGACAGGAAACTATTTTCATGCAGTTGCCGTGGCCCTCATAAATAAAATATATACGAGTATATATTTCCATGCACCTCCTCCGATTTCGATGAAATTTGGTATGATTATAGAATGGACAAAAATAGCCGAAACGTATTTATTTATACGTGCCGAGTCCAATATTTAAGACGTGAAAGGAACCCTCGAAAATCGGGGACTTTTTCGTTCTTCATCGATAACATACGAGATATGAAAAAATTTCAAATTGCAACAACGTTTATTTTTTCGCGTACTATACACTGGATATCAGAATGGTGCAGATAGCAACAAATCTCATTATGTTTATTGCAACTTTGTAATTTTTTCATACGTATCTCGGAGAGTTTTTAACCGATTGGGATGCAAATTTGCATAAAGGTAGAGGATGAAAAAATAAAGTTGACGGGTGTGTTATTTTTTCGATATCTCATAATTAAGGGGTTGAAACTGCTCCTCGATTTTTTAGTCAATTGCATAGCATGGTCAGGTAGCCTTTTGCCATTCCGGGTTAACCCAGGATGGCAAAAGGCAAAAAGCTACACGGCTTTTTGCCTTTTGGAAGCTGGAAGGCCCACACGGAAACCGCGATTTACCCGGCGTGAATTCTTTAATTCCGGGACTTTCCTCAGTCTGATTCCTATCGCCGTCAGGACTCCTCGGAGGTTACTCGTGATTACCTGAGACAATGAAGCCCTGGTGAGCGCAATCACGAGACTAACTCCGGGACGATAGAATTCGCACCGTGAGGTCCTCAGATCTCGCGGTGGGGGAAAGTCCGGTGTGTCCCTACGTTGTTTCCGCGGATGTGCCGTGATGGCACCGTCGTTGGTTTTGGCGAACTCTACCTCGGAACGGCAACTTAAATGGTCAGGACAATCAATCCTATTCTCGCAAGTAAACACTTTTTTTAAAACGTTGTAATAGACTGAATCATGGAAATAAAATTTCCGGAGTCTCTGAAGAAACCAATCTACAGTGTCTTTACAATTGCCGTCATTTTGGCTAATAACGAAAAGCGATCGTACTGCGTATTCAAAATCTGCGAAATTCTCGACTGGGCTGATAAAGCCTACAGCTCGCAAATAAAAATCCTTAACTGCGAATTTGACTTTCGAAAGACAGGGAAGTCTCGTTGACCAATGTATCATATGTGCAATGTCAATGCGCAGATACGTCTGCGGCAATTGATCAATTTCGTGTTTCAAGAACCGATAACAAATTAAAAGATAATTTTTATACGTTATCTGGTTAAAAGCCATCGATATGGCATTTTGAAGCATTATAGACATATCAGTGACAACTTTGGTTGGAATTTTAGCATTACTGCGTATCCATTCTCGGAGCCACCATACTCTTTTGTACATGTGTTGGCGTTGTGATAAAAGTTGCGCCACTGGAACTATTAAATCACCGATGTAGCTTATTACTTGATCTAAAAAGATGTGGCTACCGAGTTGCTGACCCGAGCGATCAATTTTTCTAAAGATATTATCTGTCGCATCGATTGAAATTCGAGGGCGCAACTTTAACAAGTCATTGTATACATCGATTTGTTCATTTGTCCAGTAAAGCAAAGCAAATTTGTCACCTGACCAATCCCGAATTGTAAAAGCATACTCAGGGCTTGCTTTCAATTTCTGTAGAGAGTCGAAGAGATTTCCTACGATCCCAAGTTCATTGCCCAAGTTCATTGCCTCAGAATTAAATTGTTTCATTACACAGCCATTGGGAATGATGGAAGCCATTTAATCGCCATACTTTTGATAGCGTTTTATCATATCACTTTTGACTGTGCTCAATTTCTTTACTTTTAATTCCTCTTTGTAAAATGTTCGTAATTTACCAGAAACACGCCTCTTTTTGTTATGTGGGTTATTCCTGTTGTCCAACATTTGAAATTCAAAGCTTACAGCCTCATTATGATTGTGTTCGCGCGAGGATCTGGTGGGCGGATAAAGGAAGGCAACAAAATAACCACAATTGCAATTTATTGAGCTGGTCAAGTGCACGGCGAAGGTGCTTGTCATTCTTTATTCTTCGTCACTTAGATTTAAGACAATTCGCTTTTCGATGGCCGCTAAGAGCGGTTAATACACAGAGCCGAACTTATGTAGCGCTGGTCGAAGATCTGATCTAACCAAAGAGTTAGTGCGCGGTTAAAGAGGTTTAGCCGAGTCGTCGTATACGCCACTGTATCACACGAGAAAAACCTATAAGGAGCCGTAGACGCGATAACAATGTTTGTTTGAGCGGGCTACGGCGTGTCAAATACACACTCCGCACTACGAGGCGGTCCAGCTCGAACATAACACTATAAGAGCCGAGTCGTAATGTTCACAGAAGTTCAAGAGCTAACCGAGAGAATCGCGAAGGTCAAAAATACGTACTATGTACGAACTGGTCGATATAAGAATACAGATTTAACGCATGGTCGCTTCGCGAGCTAGCACGAGAGAATGCTCGAGAAACCGGTTCCGGTCGAGCACGAGGCGCGTGCCCTAGAGCGTAGTAGAGGGTGGAGCGTCACTAGTATCGAGCGACGATCACTACTCTATCGATCGTGGTGATGATTGAGCGGCAAATTCAAATTCCTTTCGGTCTCGCCGAAACAGATTGATATCTATTTTATTCTCTCCATATATCTTAACTCCACATTCTTTACAAGAGCCTCTTATTCTTATCAAGTGAATTTCATTCTCATCGCAGTAAACAATTTTATGTCCTTTAAAGGAAATCGGACAAGTTATTTTCGTTTCAAGCCAAATTAATTCACTAAGAAAATGAGCCTAACCTGATTGTAACACAAAATATTTTGTTCCATGTGTGTCTTGTTTTTCGATTGGCTTCACATTCTCCCATTCTCGTCAAGTACAGTAACTTTAAAGATGATCTTTTGATCATAGCAATGGCGCTCATGATTTTGATTGCACAGTTCATAATCGCTATCATTGCCGTCAAAAGAATAATTTTCATCAATGGCGTCATCAGAAATTTTAATTGCTGACGCAACACCTACGACTTTAAACTCGGTTGTCGAAAGTTCACCATAAACCCCCTTGATATCTTTATATTTTGTGAGAACGTTGTTCCGGTCTTGAAGGACGTACAAATATGAATATTTCGGCTTCATCCGATTATCCCATCTTCTACAGATTTCTTCCCATACTGGGTCTTTCAACGACTTGATTGTTCCGGTTGTGTTCATGATGTCAAAAAGACACAACTCTGATAGCACGCGCT
Source organism: Netelia inedita (assembly GCA_964017225.1). Lineage (NCBI taxonomy): Eukaryota > Metazoa > Arthropoda > Insecta > Hymenoptera > Ichneumonidae > Netelia > Netelia inedita. The sequence goes on along the minus strand of OZ024924.1, from coordinate 15,679,628 downwards.
CTTTCGAAACGACAGCCCACGTCGTCATCCTGAATTGAATTAGATTACTAGGCGAACCTGTTTGAACATTGTTAAAAGATCGTTTAAGACATACTTACTCCATATGCATGGCATTTTATATTTTTTTTTTCGCGAAGAAAACTATTTATAAAATAAACTATAGTATATATAAAGCTGTTCAAAGTTATCATAAATGAGATTAAGGTAATCGTATCGTGGGGGGGGGGGGGGGGGGATTAAAATTTTATTCCCGTTTTTTCTCACATTCCAAGTGGACTGAGCGTTTAAGGTGATGTGATAGCTCTTCTTTACCGTCCCTGCGGCCCATACATTTTGCGGACAAATGCCATTCCTAAACTAATGAACGGAATGAGCTGAAATTTGAGTATGTTATACAGTTGATAGTCCTACGTAGCCTAAAGGTCGCAGAATTTCAAAAATCGCTAAAAAATTCATAGATTTCGTTACAACGTGGTAATTTTGGCTGCAGATTTGTATTTATTGATTTGCATTTATTAATGGTTCGAATCAAAAAACTATGGTCTTTACGCACTAGACAATGAAAAATGGGACACAATGAGTACCCGCACGTTTCTACACGTGCAATATTACATAAATGGCATTTGTCCGCAAATAACATGGGGTAGGCCGATAATAGCAATTGGTATAGGAGAGCGGGGTTGTGTACGTAGTTCGTGCATATCCCGCCTCTCCCTCGCGAAACTTCGAACGCTGATAGCGCTTTTTCGCGTCGAGCGAAACTATGGGAAACATGAGATGCACCACGTGGTCGCAAATTTCACCCCGTATTATTATGTACACGTTTTGACACATGTGCATTTGACTGAAGGGAGGCGCTTCACGAATGCAACTAGCAGAGTCGAAACTCGATCGAGAATTATCGATTCTTAGTCGACCATATGAAACTTAAATTAAAGGGGGCCACGACGTACGGATTACGGATGTTCTTCAAACTTTTTATACATTCAGAAATCCATTAGGACAACATAATGTGCAAGCGATAATGCCTACTTATTGTTAGGCGTTTTCGGAAAAATAGCAAGATAAATCTTACGCGTCCAATATATACCGGTGCGTTGCAAGTTTAAAGCCGGTTCTGCACACTCGCCGAGACATAACGAATGTTGGCCAATACGAGAGTGTGAGGGCTGACTCGTCTCACCTCTCGCCGTCTCGTGTAGTCTCGGTCCGTTGTCGGTTTTTTTGACACGAGTCAAAGGGATCTCGGGTAGTCTCGTGTCCATAGACGAGATCGTCCTCCACACTTATAACGAATAAAAAAAGATGAGGCATCAACTGAGCAACACAAGAGTGTGGAGGGGCATATTTTTCATGTCTCGTGAGAGGCGACTCCCGCCCGAGACATTCGGCGAGACGTCTCGGCCAATGTGTAGAGCAGGCTTAGATGGTGGTGGTCGAGTTGTTTCGCAATTGTTGGATCGACTTCCGATCATTTTTTTGTCAATTTTATCTTTTTTCTCCACACGGGTCATATTTGTTTATATATATTAAAATACAATGGCGATATAATGAAAAAATACGTGTATTTCGAAGCCTGGTTTGGAAGAGATTTCTCATTTTCAAGAAAACTATATGCGTTTGGTCGTTTACTTCTCGATAATAATAAATATGATATTTGTTCTAATAATAAAATTTAGTAAACAGCCAAATAACAACGGCAATTCAATACATGTTCATACAAATACACATATTTTTTTCATTTTATTACGTTTGAGTCGTAATATATACGAAAGAATATGACCAATGTTGTAAAAAATATATAGATTAAAAAATGAAAACTGGACTCGATCCAGAGACCCATCGATTACGGAACACGAATGCTAACCACTCGGCCGTCACCACTTATCAACTACAGCTGCAACGCATCGGTATATATTGAACGCGGAAGACTTCTCTTGCGATTTTCTCGAAAACGCTTGCGTAGTACGCCTTACTACTTGGACATTATGTTGTCCTAATGGACGACTAAAAGTGTACAAAGTTTGGAGAATATCCGCAATCCATCCTAATCCCGTCTATTTCTCGGCGCAATACTTGCATTTGGCTCGAGATTATCGTTTCTTGCCGAGGCTTCGCACTTTAGGCCATGCACTGCCATCTAGCGGTGTTGCTCTAGCTTGTTGGAAGTATTGACTTTCTGTGTTTGTTGACGTTAGGTTGTTTACTCGTCGGCGTTGATCCGGTGGTTTTCGATAAAACGCTGGGTCATAAAAATTTTGTTTTTGGAATGCTTCCCCTGATGGTGATGATTCTTTGCATTCTCTGATAAAATGTCCCTTTTTATCACATCTGAAACATCCTCTTTCCTGCTGAATATGATTCACCACGTTACTTACTGTGTTCTCTAGTAAATCATCGAGATCTTTCTGCGTTAAGTTAAAAACGTTATGTGCTCGTGGTGGCTGGGGTTTATGGTGAGGTTTCGGCACGAAATTTGTTTTCTCGGGAAACCGTTGCTGTGGTTTAGCATATCCTGTTGTATAGAAAGCTGGGATGTTACGATAGAATTGCTGATAATGTTTTTCTGCATTTGCCGACGAAATAGCGTGGCGTTGTAAATCTGCGATACTCGGGTGCTCCCTATTTCGAAGAACTCTATTTCGCTCTATATCTAGACCGAGAAGGAAGTAACTGATGGATGTTGCCTTGATGTGTCTTGTATCTTCTCTGGTGTATCCTTTGCTTAATTCTTCGTTTTGAATAGCAATGATGACAGTGTCATATTTTTGGTTGAATCTGGCGATGTAGTCAGTAATGTCTCTTCCTCTTTGTTTAATGTTAGCAAGCTCCGACATGAGACTTGAACTGCGATCCCCAGTGAGTTGTACTTTTTGGATAGTGAGAAGGAGATCGTTAATATTTTGTGCATTTACAATTTCTTTGTGAATTGAGAGGGATCCTCCTATTTTGTGCGATTTTAACAGGAAGAAGAAAAATGGCTGCTCCGATGGTTTACAATATTTATACCCAAGGGCAGCATGTTCTATCCAAAGTTTATAATTGTCGGTACTTTGTTCTGTGGTTACGTTAGGGACAAGTTTAATGGCGTCAGTGGCTTTTTGTCCTTCTTTCGGCCCCACGACGCCCGTGTCTCGGTATTCCCCGGATAAAAACCGTTGGGGTAGGGTCGTTGCAATCTTCCCTGGAGTGAGGGTGGATGATTTGTTTCTACCTGTAATTCTGTTTGAAAGGGTGTTTGATGCATTTGCCTTAAAGTTTGTTGTACGTTTATTGTTTCTTGTTCCCTTGGTATCGCAGGTGATGGATCGACTGACGTTAGTCCTTGGTGCCAATTGTTCACTCTTTCGTGCTCCAGGCTGAGACGAACAATGTCTTGAATCATCGCTCTTAATTCCGGATCGTTCTGGCTCAGGATCGATGGTGTTCTTTGTATTGGTGCCGTTGGTACATTATGAATTTCCCTTTGCTGAACGAGTGTTGGCGCTTCTGTTAGATGGTGATGATCAACTCGTTCGTTATGGCGTTGTAAGGCGTCCTCGGTATCGCTCCTTGTGATTGTAGAGCGGTCGGTGGCCGATCTCTTACTGTGAGAGGGGCGGCATCTAATCGGAACGCAAGGTCGTCGACTAGTGGGTCGTTCGTCCCGGCTGCCAAACCCGTGTCTAATTGTTCAGTTATCGGTATTTGTTGCCTTGCTGTTAAATGTTGTCGAAGACATCTGGGTTCTCGCCAAACTATCCATGCTGGGTGCTTATCTCTGTGCGGGGGTAGGCCAATTCTCGTCATAACAGTTCCGGCTGTTCGGACCGATATTTCGGGAGTTTCTCTATCGAGAAGCCCTGCTGTTTGCGCCGAGGGTATACCGGCTTCGATATAATTTATGGCTAGCCGTTGACCTGCATTATATTCGGCTAATACTTGCTCATTGGTAGGTGGCGGTGGCGATATTTGGTAAGGGTCGAGAGGATCCGCTTCGTGTGTTTCATTATCGGTCATTGCGGCTAAATATATTATTATTGAAACTGGAACCGGCGCCTGTCGGAATTGTACGTAATAATTCGATCGCTCAACGTCGAGGGAGGTGGAGCGATCGCTGAGTTCTTTTAATCTCTGAACCGCGGTTTGGTTTATCGATGATGACGATGCCCTTATATTTTCCGATTGCCGAATAATGTTGATCATTAATTTCACGATTTCGCGAATTCTCTCTTGAGCTGCGCTCCATGTTGTTATTGAGTACGGCATGTTGACAAAAATTCCTTCACGTAAAGCGTCCTTTGCGGCTTTTTATGCGAATGCTTTTTCCGCGTAATTTAAATATTATTATTGTTCAGCGGTATATGCCCGTCTGACTGATTGAAGATCCGAATTGGTATCTTTTATTTCTCTCGCAAATGCTAATCTCAAGAAAGTTTCTCCGTATAAGTAAGAATTTCAAATTCTGTACTTACATTATCACGAAGAGCAGGAGCAGACCAATCATCGGTGTCATCGGGCGTAACTATAGCGTAATCTCGTTCTCCTTGATATCTTTGAGAGTCAGGAGTCTCCGTCCTTGTCCTCACGATTCCACTACGCGCGGCTCGATCTTTATTTTCGGGCAGCTTGTGAGTCAGCGAGCGGGCGATCGAATTAGATTGTCATACGCCGCTACTCGGCCTACTCGTTTTTCCGTCAAGTATTTCATACTGACATTTCTCACTCTAAGATTATAACTACCTATAACGCATATAACCGATGTACCAACCGGCGCGCCAATCAGCGCTCGCCCTCGGCCCCAGTACACCGCGTATACCTATAGCGCGCGCCACCGCTGTAACAACCGGCGCGCCAATCAGCGCTCGCCCTCGGCCCCAGTACGCCGAGTATACCAATAGCGGGCTCGGCGCACGACCGAGGAGCGAGCGGCGCGCCGATTGGTGCGCCGCTTGGTCTCCGAGGGGTATATAAGTAGCTCCGCAGCGAGCTCCACCTCAGTCTCGCCAGTCTCATCAGGAGGAGCGCACCGAACTAGGTGCCTCACCCTCGATCCGAATACTTGACTACCTTGCTTGTTATACCGTTCCTAATAAAGAACCCAAGTTAAGAATCTATTGGCATCTCCGGGTGAACACTTATTTCTCCAACCTATCCATCGATGCCCAAGAAGCGCAAACGTACCGCATCATATTACCGCCGCCTGGATCATCGGGCAGAAGCCCGGAAGGCGACCCAGGAATCCTCGGTGGCAAGGCGAACCAACGGACCTTTTCAGGTCCACCCTAACGTTGAAACACGCTCGCCTCCGAGTCACTCCAACATCAGGACGGGGGCCACCTGTCCGCCGAACCCCCGAGTTCCTCCCCCCCCACGGGTGGGAAGACACCGGGCCGCCGCCCAGACTGACGCCACCGTCACTCGGGCACTCGAGAGGAGAGCCACGAGGCCCACACGGCCCGCGACTACCGTCTCCACGAACGCCACCCGGCAAGGGTTCCGGCTCTCGCCCAAGAAACCTTTCCGCCCAGCAGGCGCGGTCAACGGCGGGGCCTTGAGCGAATTGGTCCGACGGATCGGGGCACCCACGGACTCGCGACACCGGATTTGTTTGCTGCCAGGACCGCTCCAACCGCGCCACGGACAAACCTAGGCACCGACCGATTCCTCTCGGAACGTAAAAACCAAACCGCTCTTTTCAGAGCGACCAAGGATCAACGCAACGTTCGCAGTTCCTTTCCGCCTCTCTTCCCCCTCCGTTGACTCCGACCCAGGGGTTACCAAAGAGACGGTCGTAGGAACCTGAAAAGGCCACTCGTCTCTCCCCCCCTAGGGACCGAGTTCCTTTCCGCCTCTCTCTCCCATCCGTTGGCTCCGACCCAGGGGTTACAAGAGAGTCGGTAGTAGGAACCTGCAAAGGCCACTCGTCTCTCCCCCCTAGGGACCGAGTTCCCTCCCTCCCCCTGGCCAAGCGTATTGACCATTGTCTGACATTTGACAAGATCATTACCTGCAATGTCATCGACGCTCCAAAAGCTTCGTATCATATTGAATCGCATACCCAAAAATGTTGAGAAGGCTGTGCAACTTGAATTTTGCGAAAATATTAATTACAACAATAATAAATTGAAAATACGTATCAACATCGATATCTCGGCTTTCAATGAACATATTGAGACTTCTTTTTTCCTATTGTGTGTCTTGCATAAGCGCATCATAATCTGAAAGAATATTTCAATTTGCTTTGTAATTTAAGGCGGTATTTCTATTTGTTTATAAGCTAAAATTTTATATCCTCGAAAAATGGAGTTTTTTTCACAAAATGGTTTGTATAAGTTAAATCCTGAATGTACATGTTGACAGCCACTTCCTGAATTTTTTTTCCCGCGTGAACCTTCTGTATCAGCTGGAATTTTAAAACCGCGAATTTTCGCAGATCGGATATTGTTGCTAAACTATATAACATAGATCGATAAATTTTTCGCGTATCTCTTCCGGACAGTTTTTCCTAGATGATATATGAGTGTTGAAGCGGTATGTTGATAAATAACCGATAGCCCATGCTCTAAACAAAACAGATGAATTATTTTTCAATTGCAATTTACCGCTAAACTACCAGGGTCACGTGATTTTTGCATATAACTCTTTTTGTAGAGAAACTCACAGGGTACAACTTTTGTAGAAAGCATTTTTCGATGAAACCCATAACAAAAAAAATCTGAATTGAACAAACGGTTTTTTTTTCAACAATCTCTGGTTGCTAAAAACATATCCAAATTTTTCTAATTTTTAAGATCATGTTCCTGGAGGTCCAAAAACCCTACAAAAAAATTGGCGCTCCTCTTGTGTCTTTGTTTAGAAGTCAGTCATATTTTTGTACATTTCGACTGGACTAAAGCGCGGAGGCCTCGTAGCGATATGCTGTCGCCCGCGTTTTTCTCCGCCGTTCCCCTCGGAGAGAAAGAGGAGAAGCTAAACAACAGAGTCACGTGAACCGATCTCACAGCTTCGACCATATATATATATACATTCATATTTCTGAACGGGTATAACCGGATATGCGGAAGAATTTCTTTTTTTCAAGCAGCATATTATTTTATGAACCGTTTTTATAAACTGCAATTGTCCCCGATATGTATCGAAAAAATATACAGAATGCTGTCGAGTTGCGGATGTGCTACCGAGAATCGAAAATTCTTTATCGTGTTTCAAGTCGGCTCGTTGCATTGGTCAAACAGCTCTATTGAGCCAAATGCATATTTGCGTCAAATAATGTAATTACGAGTTTGAAAATCGCGACCGTGAATCGAAAATTTTCGGTCGATTTTCGGCTCGAATATTTGTAAACAAACAAACAAACAAACATTCTTCCATTTTTATATGTAAGATTGATTACGCTACATACAGGGTGAATCGTAATGGGAGGAAACCACTTTTTCATGGTATTTACCATGCGTGGCGAATTACCGACTGCAACTGGAGTGCTTGACCGCTTCAGAGATGGCAGTAGCTTAGTGACAGGAAACTATTTTCATGCAGTTGCCGTGGCCCTCCTAAATACATAAAACATATATATTTTCATGCACCTCCTCCGATTTCGATGAAATTTGGTATGATTCTACCTTATAAAAGTTGTCCAGGGAATTGTGTCGCTTATCATGTGGATTCGCCTATCGAATCCCCTAGTATTAAATAGCTTATACTTCTTACCACGCGGCAGCACTCGACGGGTACCCCCTTTTGGGTTCCCCTACTCTAAGCCTCTAGCGATAAGACTTCGATAAAAACCCGCGCGCTGCGTGCCGGAGTGTCTTTACTTCGCTCGAAATATGAAATTAAAACATAGACTTGTATTTTTAATAAAAGTTTCCAAAGTAAATGTAAAAGATTACATTTTTACTATTTACCCCGTGGCAGGAGCGAGATAGAGGTAATAAGAGAGGAAAGGATCGTACGAAGGAAAGGATAAAGTGAAAGGAAATTCGAAGCGTGAAGAGGGAGACAGTCCGATCATCGGAAAACGGAAGTGTTTGCACGGACTCTCTTTATTGGCACACCCCGCGGGTTAAATATCCTTAGCGAAAAATTTATATAGAGTGCCCCCCCCTTTTTTCTTCCCTGTTGCCGCAGTTCTGCGCAACTAATACACAATTTCTCGTAGTCCTATAATTATTGGTGATATTATTTTGCACCGTGTGAGACGGTTATGTAAATTTAAGAATATTGTTAGCGTTAACGGTCGAATCTCCCCCCCCCCCCCCACTCCCCTCTGCCAATCCCTGAGAAAAGTACTCCGAGAAAATTCTCTCGAAGTTCGAATCCCCGCTCCCCGCCTAGCATACCGAGCGAACGGTGCCGTGTCGCGCGGTTAGCCTTCCCTCATCCCCGACTTCCCCTGATCCATATCTCAACGGCCGAGATCGACCGTTCGAATCCCCGTCCTGACAAACATTTTTTTTATTTTTTTTTCGTGGAAACTATATTGTGACGATGGTCTACCCCTAGCCACCTTTTTTCTTCTTTCCTACGCACCTCTCGCATTCCTTTCCTGCCTACGTGACTTCGTACAGCTACACCCTCGCTATCGCCGGGACATCTCTTAGTGGAAACACAGCTAGACACCAAAAACACCTTTTTTCCATTTTCCACAGTCCAGCCATAAATCACCTATCTTTATGGCCTGACCTGCATCAAACCCGAAACACCTGCACTCCCCATTGCCTCCCCAGACGTTTCCGTTCTGACTTCCAAATTCTCTCCCCACCAAACGGCGACTTTCCCATAGGTTAATGTTGTAAGAACCACCTTCGTCCTAGGCTAACTAGTTAGTAGATATCCGACCATCCGAGCAGCAACGTTACGCTGTCTGTTGTAATACCGAAAATAAAGTCTTGTGCTTATCAATTAAGTGTCTACCGCGTTTTCCCCTCAACTACCGCGTTCCGCAGCCGAGTCGGCAGCTCCATCCACAATAAATAAATAAATAAATAACTCGCGACATCACAATATTAAACGCAATCCCCGTTCTCCCCAACACCCTCCCCCTGATCGACCAACTCAGTATTAAGCCACCAACAGTATTTATATTTTTGTTGTGTGTAAAGTATAAGCGAAGCTAAGACTGGAATATTATTTCGACGAGTCCTCGAAGCCATAGCCAGTGGCAATTATTAAGAGGCCAGATCGCGTCGGAGAACCCACCTGATATACCCGAATTCCCTGCTCCCCTATTCCCCCCATCCCCCTTCAAATTAAGTCTGAATATTTAATCATTTTGTTATTCTTTTTCTTAAAAATAACTGGCGCCCAAAAATCCAAGCATTATATATATGCAGGTGCGTACGTGCGTGCGTGCGTGCCTGCGTGTGCGTGTGCGGGTATGTGTGTGGGTAGGTGGGTTGTTGTGCGAAGAGCCACAATCTGATCCGTTCATTAGTGCTCGTAGGAGTACTGCGCACGTCGCCTGTACCACTGCCTCGTAACTGGTATAAATCGATGATTTTTTTATAGCTCGCAGCTAGAAAACTTTCTATTGCTATGAATCATTCAACTCGGGAATAGGCAAAGCGAAAATCTCACCCAAGATTTCATATCCCTGAACAGTAGCTGCAGTTAACAAACCTGAGCTCTTCTTCGAGAATGACCCGGCAAATATGAATATTATATAAAGTATTGCTAATATTAATGGCAACTGAAATACAACTTCTCGTTGAAAATGCGTACACAGGGTTTCCGGAGCTTTGATGTGAATTGCACATTTCATTTATAACGCTAACTTGGCTGATATGTCAGCGTTGCCTAGTTTCATGTTTCAAAACTAGCGGCGCTACTGTCGTTTTCCCAGGCCTTAAAACATCGCAATTCTAATTATTATTTTTAATTAAAAAACGTTAATAAAACGCAAATAAAAAGATGCATCAGTGTAAATTCAAATTTCCGATAACGATATTATAGAAGTCTCGATATAATTGAAATATTGGAAAAAATTAATTCAGATAAAAACGGAACCAAAAAGAAAATCATCGGATTTACAATTCGGATAAAAACAGCACGCAATTTAATATAAATATCATAATGACGTTTCAATAATAAATCATGAATAATTAGAAAATTTGTAGAGATTCGGTGGCGTGCGGTAGGAAAGAGAGCACGTGTTACGTCCCCGATATTGGATTGGAACCGCGTGATAGGTCGTTTCCGTTGGCTCGGCCGATACTTGTAATTGGCGCGAAATTTGGACGTACGCTCAGTGAAAATCAGAGTATATGAATATTCTGATTGTTCTGAGATTCGGAAATTCGGAGATTCGGAGGTTCGGAGATGCGTTATGAAATTCGACCCCTGCTATGCGCAGTTGAAGAGAACAACACGATGAATAATTATTCAATGTTGAGTTTATTCGTAGATATTGTTTGATAATGAGTTACAGATTAGTTCGGACTTTTGAGATGGTCCGAATTTAGCGTCGGTGTACAAAGTTTGTAAATGGTTGTCGTTTAAACACTTCTATTAAAATAACTTGGATGATTTCTTATGAAAAGATAATGTTAGAATATACAACTAACATATTTCATAGACGCTGTAGCTAAGTTTCTGTAACTGTTAACCCGAGTTATGTCAAAGGCAAAAAAGCTGGAAATTGGGTCGGAGCATGTCTTTTTATAGTTGCTCTAGTTTTGGGTGGAGGGGAGTTAGTTTGGGGTGGAGTTTGGTTTTCCCTTTGGGGAGGGTCGGACGTTTTTGTGATAGGCTGGGTTTTCCCTATCATCTTACTATTTAGCTATTGGAAAGGAAAATTAGTTGTACTCTACTATGTCGATATTAGAGGTAACTACGCAGAGCGCCCTTTTACCGACTAGAGGACATATGCTACCGACGTTTGGTCATTGCTTAGTTTTGAAAATTGACTGCGCCTCTAATGTCGGCCAGTACGTAACACTTCCCTCCCTGGAAAAAGAGGGAGCGTCCTCGCTCCGACGTGAAATCAAGCATATTGAAATTTGTATTTTGGTAGCATGTGTCCCCTTATGATCTTAGGTTCTACTTGGATTATAATATTATTACATGAAATTTCTTAAAATGTACTTATCGTTGTGTACGAATTATCTTAAGTTGTTAGTTCGAAATTATGATTATAGCATGTTTTACTTATTGCTAATGTTTCCTAAGTTTGTTTGTGAACGATGATTATTTACGTTTTTAACCTATGTTCTTAATTTATATTCTTATATAGCGTTTCATTTCTTAATATTTTTCTTTCTTGCATAATGGCTTGCTAAAGATTGTCTTTGTTTCTTATACAGAATCGTAAGTATGATTATTGTATGTTTTTTATATCTATATATATGTCGATTTATTAAATACACGATGTTTTAGCTAAACATAAACTGAAAGTTTGGACTTCCCCAGAACTCTAAGGGTGGTGAGGTTGTAGGGCGTATCCGTTTTTTTTGTTTTTACCGTAAGTTTGTGCGGAAAGAAAAGGAAAGGGTAGAAAGGGGTTGGACTACGAGAGGTACAAAACTGTTCAAGTTATTCTTTGATTTTCATTATTCTGTGAACTGTCGTGACGAACACAGTATTGCAATTTTGTTATTGAACGAGATAATGAAGCGAAATCTGAACGCAATCATGGAGAATGTATTCGCTGAGGGGTTCCCCGCGAAGCGGTACTGTCTTGTAAGTAAAAGCAAAATAATTTAATGTACCTTGGTTTATTGAATCAATAATTAATATTTTTCTGATTTCTGTCAAATAGGGTTTATCTGTCCTGTTCCGGAGCTGGGGATTGGTCCGGGAGCGGAGGAAGGATGCTCGGCGTGAGCTGAGTTATCTGGAAGATGCCACCGGTTTCGATGTGTGGGGGTTTCGGTGGTTATTCGAGGGCCGCTGGGGCTCTAATCATCCCGAGGAGGAATGGGACCACCCCGCTTGGTCAGATCCACGAGGAATATTCGCCGCATATCATGCTGATTAAATGCGAAAATGAACGTGTGTATATATATAAAAAAAAAGGATTGTAAAAAAAGTGTATAGGCGAAGGGAGAGAGAAAGAGTGCGAGGGAAAGGTAATCAAAAAAGTGAAAGTTTTTTTTTATCTAAAATTGTGTATGCGTTTTCTCTCGTAAGAAATTTTGCCTCTCCTTAAATTTTAAGTATTCCTGTCCTAATTTTATTCCTAAATCTATGCGAATTCAGTACATAAAGTAGCGGTTAGTGTACTGGGATCAAATGGCAATTTCTTATTTTATCGTAATGGAGAGCCACTCGGCTCGCTCCTAATATTTAGTCGTTATTAACAGCGGGCGTTACGTCTAAGTCATCATGTCAGAGATGGCTCCAGTTTTTCAGCGCATGATTTAGTTGTCCCAGTCGCCGGATTTCTTCGAGGGTTCTATTGGTCAGGTCGTTTTCGTTCGGTACTTCGCGCTGAGCTGGGCGAAGGGTGAGCACGCTCATGTACTTCAGCTGACTCGCGTAGTCGAGTAAACTTGCAATATTCTTATTTATATTTATTCCCCTTTTTTCCTCTCTCTTTTTTTTTAAATACTATTCTACGCTTTGGTATCTGTTGCTGGATATCTAGACTCGATTGGTTTACCTCTATTTCTAATTGCTCCGTCAGGTAGATCGGTGCATTCACTGTAACTTGCGTTTCTTATGGTTGGTCTAAAGTTTGTTCGGCTGTAGGGATTTCGTTGGGTAGGCTATTTTTAAGGTGCAATAGCAGGTTAGTTACCGAATCCCACACGGCTCCTACCAGGCAAATGCTCCAGCCGTATACTCTATGCAGGGTGTAGCCATGCACGATCGTATCAATCAGGAATTTTAGTGCTTTTGCCGTAACCCATACACCTATCAGGGTGACGCTAAACGCTCCCACGGCGTTGAAAAAATTATACACTTTTCCCCATGCTTTTTCTAGGGTCCTCCTGATGGCTGTTTCGTCTATAAGCGGGTTGACTGATATCTTTTGATCGTCAAGTACTTGACCCGTCGCTCCTCGCGCTATTGTGTTTCAGATAGCTGGTCTTTCTACCGGGAACATAATGCTTTCTCTGAGTCTGTCTATATCTTTTCTTGAATAGATACCTCCTGTTGCTAGGCTCTTAGGGGAAATATATTTCCATGACATCTTCGTTTGAGCTGAAAGTTCTGTGGGTTCGGAGGCCCTTGCTAAAGTCGGTAGAGTTTGATACCAGTTGTTATTAATGCGAAACATTGGAGCTAGTAGGGAATGACAGTCTATCTGATTTCCGGTTTTTACTATTACATGAGTTCGAGGTAACATGAAAAGGGACTCATTTGCTCTGGAAATTGGTAGTTCTTGATAACAAGCTTTTGTTTTTCTTGTGACTACTTCGGTCGGTATGCATTTCGCAACTCTGATTACCTCTCCCGCTAAATGCGCTATGTACCCTGGTTTCTTCATCAAATGGAAAGCAAATTCGGCAGGTGCTAGTGGGGCTATTGCGAGGGAGTTGTGCAAGACTTTATTTTCTAATTCGCATTGTTGTCTAATTACGTCGTTGTACAGGTTCACTATTTGTTCTTTCAAATGTCTTTCGAAGTATATGAATTTCGTGTTGATGTACCCAAGCATGTCCATATTTTTTAATATGATTCCCTTTTCGATGGGGAGTAATTCGCTTTCATTGCTGTCAACAATAAAAAGTTTGGGGTGCTCGGTTCTTATAATCTTGTATCCACATTTAGTTGTCAACCCTCGTGTCGTCAGAGCAAAAGTTATTTCATTAGTTGTTACGGAGTATATTTCTTCTCCGTATTTGTTTACTGAGTTGTCCCTAATTTGTTCTCCTGGGCCTTCATATAACGTTGAATATTTGTCGAAATCGCAACCGTCTGTTAACATAAGATTCCAAAAAGTGTTTCCTCCCTCAAGATCTACGCAGTTTCCTGAAGTGTACGTGCATTTGACCCCGGATCTTAATATTATTTCGTTGTCTTCTGTTTTTACTGTTGCGAAATAGTCCTGTAGTGTGATTTTAATTTGTCCTTGCACTACTACGTCTGACCATGAACCGTAGTGGTTCGAAAAAAATTCTTCTTCACAATTACCGTCGCTGTCGACTTTACCTGCGAGGGTCAAGGGTCTCGAGGAAGTTGCGTTTGGTAGTATGTTTGTGAATATTGGTCTGTGTGTTTGGTATGATTCTGTGGCGTAAATTCGTTTGCATTGTTCGTAGCTTATTTCTTTTATATATTCCATGTCTGAGTTGGATACTAACGAAATGTGTGAGTGCATCCCGCAGTGGAATATAGATCTGTGAATTTCTAATTTACATTGCAAAACCCTTACTGTTGTAAATTCCGCAATTTGCAGTAGTTATAATTTTGTTTTCTTAATTTCGGGTTTGCGTATCGGGATTTTGCATTCTTTGATATTCAAAAGTGATAATGTAGTTATGTTCATTGACGGGGCTCCGCAATCGTATGCTATAAACTCGGTGGTTTCTCTTACCGCCGATGCTAGCAGGAGCGCCCCTAAAATCATGTTATAGCCGACGCCCATTTCGTCTGAAAAAAAAGAATATGGTTTGTGTGTTTACTTCTTCCCTTTTTTATTTGTGTGCTATTTTTAATCTATCCCAGTGGACTATTTTTCTTTTATTATTACCCAAGTCGATTTCTACGTTGTTCTTGTCTGCAATGATGTCTGTGATTAGATACGGTCCTAAGTAGTTGTCGTCCAATTTGTTCGTCTTGTGATTTTTAGTCAAATATACTTCTTGTCCTATTGTCAGTTTTATTGGGTTAATTTTTTTATCATAATGTTCTTTGGATTTTTGTTTTGCTTTCTCTAAATTTTCTTTTGCCTTAATTCTGTCTTTTGTGGTTTGTTCTAGTTTTTCTTTGATGTAATCGTCAAAAGTCATTGCGTCGTCTAGTAATGATATGGCTGATGGTATTCTTGCTTCTCTACCGGAGACGAGTTTGTATGGCGTGAATTTTGTGCCTTCGTGTACGCTAGTGTGGTATGACATAGCTGCGTGTGAGAGCCATTCATCCCAGTCCCTTTTTTGTGTGTAGTGTTTCAGGTAGTCTACCAATACTTGGTGGCTTCTCTCGAGAGAGCCGTTTGACTGAGGGTGGAATGCTGTTGTTTTTATTTGCTGGATTTGATATGCTTTTGCTAATCTTTTCATAACCTGTCCTATGAAAGCTGCGCCTTGATCTGTTAGGATTACCTTGGGGCAACCAAATTTATTTATAAACTCTCGGACTAGCGCTTTCGATATTTCTTCTGCCGTTGCGTTTATTAGGGGTATAGCCAAGCTGTATTTCGATAAGTCGTCCTGCATTGTTAGAATGTATTTGTAGCCGTTCTTCGAGACTTCGAATGGTCCAACTATGTCCATTGCTACTTTATGAAATACATCCGCTGATGTGTCTGTAATAACCATTGGTTGTTTTGTTTTGACTCTGACTAACTTCTTTTTCTGGCAGCTCGTGCATTTTTTGATAAACTCCTGAATGTCTGCTTTCATGTGAGGCCAATAGTAATTTTGTCTGATTCTATTGTAAGTCTTTGTTACTCCTTTATGGTCTCCTAATGGGGTTTCGTGAGATTCTCGTATTATGCTTTCTCTTAGATTTTCGGATGGAACTATAATTTTGTCTTTAAAGATTGTTATTGTGATGTCGTCGGGCAATGTTTCCTCTATAATTGTTTTTATTTTATTCCAAACTGATATCTCTAGATTACTTTCAGCTTGAGAGATGCTGGCTGATTTAACGTTTATTTCTGTCATAGCTAGTCTTAAATTTTGGAAAGCCTTTCTGATAGCTGTTTCTGTTAATTGGTCTTCGTTGGTCTGCCGAACAATTAACGCGAAAATTTTCCTATTGTTTTTAGTTGATACTACTACTTCTCCTATTAAGTATTTTTTTAACGGTGTGAGTTTATTTAACAATCCTTTCTTAATGAGCCTTTTTCCTATATCATCTGATACTGTGCCGTCTGCATTGGCGAAGCAAATTATGTTGTCGTTCCCTATCTCCAGATTATCTCTCGTTTCGATTAATGTTCTGTCTTCTTCTTCGTTATCATCATCTAAGCTGCTATGGGTTTTCTTTGCGACATTTTCTGAAGGAACCTGTTCTTGGTCGCTATTGTCTTTACCGTTATCTGAGCTGCCATGGGTTTCCCTTGCGATAGTCCCTGAAGGAATCTGTTCTTTGTCACTATTGGCTTTATCGCTATCTGAGCTGTTATTTTCTGTGTTTATAAAATTTCTTGAAAACGATTGCTCTCTCGCTTCGTTATCGATATTTGAATCAATAGCATTTCTTTCCTCTATCGGTGGTGGTAAGGGGTATACTTTTATGGTTTTAGATTCGTTTATATTCGGGGGGGTCACTGTTCGTTCGGTGACCGGCTGTTCCTCTACATTCTCGGCATCTTGCTTATTTTGAGAGTCTGTCAGTGCGTGTTCTGTTTGACCTACTAACGGTGAGGGTTCTACACTTTCATTTATTGTGGGAATCTTAGGGTCGCTCGTTTCTTTCTTATGTTTTTTCTTTGCGACTCGTGGAAATTCAGTTGTTGGTTTATGAGATGTTACGTACGGGATTCCGTCGTAATATATTATTATTATTATTTATAGTCGAGTTGTCAGGAGACCCGACTTGTGGGTTCTGTCTATTTTAAAGCGGCGTAACGCACCTCACCTTTTTCGTGTGTGTGTGTGTGTTTATCGTTGTGTATAGCCCCGACCTGCTGACGTGGTGAATAGCTGGAGTCGACGGGAAGGTCGGTCGCGACGGTCTTCTAGGCCGTCGAGATAAGAAGGCGCAAGATGGCTGTTAGCTGTTTATTTGTTCGAATATGAGCACGAGCGTAGCAGCTTACATGTATACTAAGCGCTGCCACTACGCTTGCTGTTTCGCAGAGTCGGCAAGGAGGCGAGCGCTCGGATTGCGTCTCGGCTCGTTAGACTCGTACGCGTTGCCTCGTTTATAAGAATGATATTTCATCAGGATAGGAATGATATTTAATCTCGAAATATTCCGACGCGCAATGCCGCTAAGGTAATTGACGCGGTACAAATATATTTCGAGTGACGTGAAGCGCCGCTAAGGTTTGCTTTCGCGTATAGAGTTCTTAACTGGTTTAATGGGTTTCCCGAACTCGATGTTACACTCGCGAGACTCTAAGTACGCGAGATGTACTTGCCCTAAGGAACGAGTTCGATCGACCGGTGGATGCGTCTGCCAAGACGGAGGTATCAATTAAGACTGGCTATGATTTGATCGAACGAGATCCTCGTTACCGTGGGCGAGGGCGTCGGGGGAGTCTCGCGAGGGCGACAGGAAGTGTCGGGTTGCTCACTGGGATTCGTATGTCTCTGATTTTGATGAGGTTAGCGTGAGAATCGATGTTAAATTAGCTGACTCCACGGCGCGTGGCATCGCGAGGTGAGTTCTCATGGAAGTTTCCGCGGTGAGGCGAATTGCCTTGCCGGATTTGATGATTCGGCGGCACGTGCAGTTGCGGAGTTCTCTGGTTGCTTATTCCCAGGCCGAACGGTCCGTAACAGAGATTTCTCATGTGTTCCTGAGCAGCATGAACAAGAGGGTTTCTTTATGGCCCTACTCGATCGTCTAAGCGGCTGGAAGAGCTCGAGGGTGTTTATATTTTCCCGAGGCTTATCTTCGTCTAATTTTATGGGCTTTGAGATTTTTTCGAGTGTTGGTCTTTGCATAATTTCAGCCTCTTGGTCACTTGACCAAGAGGCTGAAATTCTAAATTCCCTAAATTCTCTATTTTCACATGTGACCGATTTTACGACTTCGGGTATCTCGGGTGACTCCGAGGATTTATCGGAGCAATCTGGCTCCGCTATCGTCTCGTGTGAAGTGTGGGGGTCCATGCACAATGTGAGATTTCCTGCCCTAGCCTGCGTTCTATCTGAATCGTTATCTGACGCTTTTACATTTTCCTTGGTCTCCGTGTAATTTGAGAGGGTATATGTGTGCGGTGCGTTGTCAACTATGCTGGCTTGCGTTTTTTCAAAATTGCTATTCGATATTTTTATTCCTGTTTCGTATTTCGTCGGAGGGCCTAAGGGTGGTTTGTCGCTGTCGGACATTATATCGCCTATTTTCCTCCTTGTTCTAATGGCTGGGGATGGAGTGAATTCTGCTGCACGTGTGGACCTTTTTGTTAGCTCTCTGGCTAGCTCGCGTTGAAAATTATTTTGTTTCTTCGTCGAATATTTTATTTTTGGTACTGTGTGAAACCCTGAAACTTCTTGGGGTGACAGGTTTATAGCTGAATTTTTTTCTTGAGAGAAAGTTAACGGGCTTTCCCGTGGTGGAGTTTTCTCTCCCTGCGAGGAATTCACTTTTGTTGCCGTTGCGGCGTTTTTTGTATCGTCTCGGTCCACAAAGTTTAGATGTACTGGCTTCATGTGGTCTTCTTTTCGAATTTGTTGTGGTGACTTGACTGGGTCACTTTTGTTGCCTGACGATACTGACTTTTCTGATTTGCTGCTATTGGATAGATGCTTCTTACTCTTTGCTTTTTCTCTAATTCTCGATCTTAATATTTCTGTATTCCTATTCAGCTTCATCATGTTTATTTCTTCATCGGATGATTCTAGTGGAACTTGAATCTTAAAATCTGATTCGTTTGCCACCGATGACCTACTTTCTTTATTCGCTTCCTGTTCTGGTATGATTGTTTCCCTATGTACGTGTTCGAGAACATCATGGCGTTCGGCGGGTTGATCAGACCCCCCGTGGTCGCTAGTTGGACACTGTATCAGTGGGTTACGCTTTTCTTTACATACCTTGTCCGTGCTTTCTTTTCCTTTCAGTGTTCCTTCTTCATCCGATGGTTTCTCTAACTGTCCTATCTGCTACGTATTTTCATCCGAATTTAGAATGCCAATTATTTTTTCTACTTTTGGCTTTGAAATTTTATCACTTTCTTTTTGTGATTTATTTAGATTCTCGATACTCTGAGGTACCTTTATTACAGAATTTCTGAAAAAATTTCCCGATTCTACAATCTCCTTGGATGCTTTTGATTCGATCCTTGGCGATTTTATTGACTTTATAGTTTCTGGAAATTTTATTGATTCACTTTCTTCGTTACTTTCACAAATTTCTTGTAATAATTCACTTAATTTCGCAAATTCGGGTTCGTTATGCACCCTATCATTGTCTGTCGGAGATTTTTTCTCCGCGCAAATTTCTAACTTGTGCTCTTTATCCCTATCGCTTTCGTCTTTATTGGGGAATCCTAAAAAATCTGACCCAGAGGATTCTATCTCCATTTTACTGTTTTTTATGTCAATTTTACTGTTTCTCGGGAAGCCTTAGGAATCTTTATCCTCGTCATCTGGTACTGCTCCCGTTTCACTTTCCTTTTCTGCTCGAATGGTCAGTTTCGACCTTTTTCCTTCTATGCCATCGCTACCCGGGGGTGGGCGTGGTTCGGCTATTGCCTGTCTTGCTTCTTCTCCTGCTCGGCGCGCTCTTTTCCGCCACTTAACTTCGACTACGTATACCGTTCCTTTTTTTATTATAGGGTTTCTGGACAGTGCGTCTGCGTTGGTGTTAACACGCCCTGCTTTATATTGAACTGTATATTCGAATTCTCTCAATCGCTCTCTCCATCTCATTACTCGTGATGTTGGGTCGCTTACTGTATTTACCCAAACTAGCGGTCTATGATCTGTAACTAGTGTGAATGGTCTACCGTAATAGGCCAAGCAAATAAGGGTTTTTTTTGACAAAAATTTTACCCGATAACGGCGACCGCCATCAGACGCGGAACAGCCTCCCGATCATAACTGACCACTTTTCGACTCCTGATTTCCATTTTATTTTTTGTTATTAACAAATTAGTGAAAAAAAACACTTTTTTCCTTTTTTGCTTATAAAACAAAAAGTAATGGAGGAATCTGTTTGGTCCCAAGGGACGAATTGTAGGTAATTGAAATACGCATAAAATAAGCGCTGAAAGAAGCCGATCGGCCAATAATTAAGGGAGATACACTGAAAAAACCGAGAAAAAAAGCGTTTTTTTTTTTCAAAAATATATAACTCCGCCATTTTTTTATTTGTAGGCCAAGCTCTTCGCGAGATAGTAGGTATTGGTGTGTCCTTTTTCTGTGCGAAACCTGGGTGCTGTCGGATAATTAGTTTTTGCGTTATTGCAATTGCCATTTCATTGTACAATATTTTGCGGAGAGGCTCGATGCTCTGGAGGTCGTCCGATTTAAGTTTACCAAGCGGCTTTTTAAACTAGAAATGTTGACCTACAAATCGTCAATCTTAGATTTTCGTTTAATTGCGTTTAAATAGGTGGAAATCGCGCCTAAACATGAGCAAAAACGCCCGAGCGCGCGAAAGTGGTCGAGTAGTGGGGGTAGACCAGCAGAATCGGGGAAGTCGCATATATAGTAATAGAAGCGCGCTCGGCCCAAGTTTCGTATCTATTTATTTGATTATTTCAGTAACCAGTGGGACTATTTTAACTTTTTTTTTTGAATTTGGGGTAACGCGATTACCGGAACCTGATTCTTTACTCAGATTTCATGTAAAATGAACGAAAAACTTTTTTTCAGATATTTTAACCGTCACGTCATCACATTAATATAATATAATGCAATTATCATTTTTTAATATTCAATGTTGCACTTTGTACATTAAACATTAAGAATATTATTGGATATTATTCGAATATTATTGAATATTATTCGAATATTATTCGAATATTATTGGAAAACGGCTAGCAAATCTTTCGAAGCCGTTAGGCGACGTTTATGAGCCTGTCCCTTGGGCATTTCCAGGTCAGGCAATTCAACAACGGTCGCCATGGAATCTCCCATGGGTTTTTTTCGCCGAGGGGAGAGGTGTATATATAGTAATACTCTGAAATTCGGAGGAGCCCCTTCATTTGTTGTTATGTGCCCCCTCTTTCTTTCGTTGCACTAGGATACCGTTGGCCAGGCCAACGGTTTTTCGGCGATATTCATTAGTTACCGTTTAGAGTTTTTTATCAATTAAATTTGTGGTTAGGAAATGCGGACCTAAGAGCAACTGACTGGGGGTGGCAAATTAAAGAAAACCGGCTCATCCCGGTAGGAAGTACCGATCCTCCCATTCCTTAGAAGTTGCTCGATCAGATTTCGTG
Organism: Netelia inedita; assembly: GCA_964017225.1. Lineage (NCBI taxonomy): Eukaryota > Metazoa > Arthropoda > Insecta > Hymenoptera > Ichneumonidae > Netelia > Netelia inedita. The sequence goes on along the minus strand of OZ024924.1, from coordinate 15,658,480 downwards.
TTCGTGCAGTAAAAAAGGGTGCATAGATGCTTCGTGCAGCTGCAAAAAGCATGGTTTGCACTGCACGAATCTCTGTGCACACTGTCACGAAAGCACATGTTTCAATTTACATGCAAACGATCTGCAAGTTGAGTCGGAGGATGAATATGAAATTGAAGAAAACAATTTTAATGAAATTTATATTCCACTCGAACGTATGTGTACAGACGGATTCGATGACGAATCGAATTGTTTGAAGCCCGCGAAAAGAAAGCGGCTAATGTAAATAGTTTTATAAGTTTCATTGTAAGGATTGAATTATATAATGATGAAAGTTATTAAAGATTGTTGTAAATACTGTTTATGTTTGCATGCAGTAATAAAAACTGTCATAAAAACTGCATAACTGGTTTCCCGCTTATTTCACATGAAATCTGAGTAAAGAATCAGGTTCCGGTGATCGCGTTACCCCAAATTCAAAAAAAAGAAAGTTAAAATAGTCCCACTGGTTACTGAAATAATCAAATAAATAGATACGAAACTTGGGCCGAGCGCGCTTCTATTACTATATATGCGACTTCCCCGATTCTGCTGGTCTACCCCCACTACTCGACCACTTTCGCGCGCTCGGGCGTTTTTGCTCATGTTTAGGCGCGATTTCCACCTATTTAAACGCAATTAAACGAAAATCTAAGATCGACGATTTGTAGGTCAACATTTCTAGTTTAAAAAGCCGCTTGGTAAACTTAAATCGGACGACCTCCAGAGCATCGAGCCTCTCCGCAAAATATTGTACAATGAAATGGCAATTGCAATAACGCAAAAACTAATTATCCGACAGCACCCAGGTTTCGCACAGAAAAAGGGCACATCAATACCTACTATCTCGCGAAGAGCTTGGCCTACAAATTAAAAAATGGCGGAGTTATATATTTTTGAAAAAAACGCTTTTTTTCTCGGTTTTTTCAGTGTATCTCCCTTAATTATTAACCGATCGGCTTCTTTCAGCGCTTATTTTATGCGTATTTCAATTACCTACAATTCGTCCCTTGGGACCAAACAGATTCCTCCATTACTTTTTGTTTTATAAGCAAAAAAGGAAAAAAAAGTGTTTTTTTCACTAATTTGTTAATAACAATAAATAAAATGGAAATCAGGAGTCGAAAAGTGGTCAGTTATGATCGGGAGGCTGTTCCGCGTCTGATGGCGGTCGCCGTTATCGGGTAAAATTTTTGTCAAAAAAAAACCCTTATTTGCTTGGCCTATAACATTGCGCTCGGGATCCTTTACTCTAGTCTCTATGCTTATTCAACTGTGCATTCACACAACGTTGAGATTTTCATAAAAAGTGACTATGAATAATATTTTAATAACCTCTACTTTTATAAGTTGTTCCTCTAGCTATTGCTAAAGATCGTGCTCAATCGCGACTGTGAATGAAAACAGTGACTTAAGCTTATGCTCAGAAAGTAAGACACGACTCTGAATAGGGCCCTATGGTTCATGCTGGAATGTTTTCTCTGCGTGTGTGACCTGTATGTGGCGCCACTGATCAGGCAAAGAAACTCTTAAGGTAGGAGTAGCGCCACTCTATGGTCAAATGACTATTTATTAATCGTCGAAATAAAAAAGGGTTAGAAGAAAGGTTTTCTGTATTGAATAAATCTTAGGGTAATTTAAACTGTACTCGTATAAATTTATACGAGATCATATTTAATAGATTATGATTAGAAATATTTAACGATTGCTGATTTGACTCGGTTATAATCAGCTGTTGATAGCTCTATATATATAAGCTCTTGAAAGTAGTGTGGTAAAGATGTTGTTCTGGCAGCACTGCATTTTTCAATATATATATATATATATATGGAGAGAGATTCTAGGATCGCACGAAAAGTATATATATATATATATGTATACATTCTTGGTCCGTGGCAGATCTACGCTCTCATGCGCGTGTATATGCTTACACGCAACGTTGCCAAGTGTAAAGAGCCACTTCATGGCGGTCGATCTCCTACCATTTTCTCAGTTTTCATCGAGATTATTTAAAAAATTCTCTTCGAATGAGTCGGTGACCCTATATTTTTATGGTCCACATTGGAATCTTTATAATATAATCTATGAGTAGCAATTTTCACATCAACTATATCTAATCGATAAGGAGATGAATTCTGCAATCATAGTGTTGGCGGTTTCTCATAAGATGCCGTGTTATATTTTCGATTTTTGATCGTAAATTTCTTGTTATAATCTTCGGTAAGGTATTAAATCTTTTCGCCATATGAAAGTTTATCACATAAACTTATATATATTTCAAAATCAAGAGTTCATCTAATAACGACCGCGTCGCTACTCCTACCTTAAGCGGGAGTCTTGATTTTTGTAACGTTATAAAAAGGTAAATACCGTACGCGATGCGAGAAAAGGGTAAAGGAAAATTTTTGTGGTCGAAATTGGAGAATTACGTTTCTTAAAAAAAGGAGGATGTTGTGCTCCCCATCACACAATTGTCAATTTTATGGGTCCCATCTCTAAATAAACCCCTGTGTGTATTGTGCACACACGTAAGAAGTGAATACTTCTGGTATCCAGCCTTCTGCCTGAATGAAAAATTAAAAATATAATCATTAAAATAATTGTAAAAATGATTAAAAACCATCGGTTAAAAAAATTGATAAACTGAAAAAAAATGTGTTGCGAAGCTGGATGAGGCTGACACAGAGACCTGCGGAGCCTATTGAAGGCGCTCGGACAGCCTACAGAGTCTTTCAGAGACCCTGCGGAGACCTACACAAGAACAACAAAAATAATTTTCATGGAAATAATTACAATCAAAGAATTATTAAAATAACAACTTAAAACAATTATCTAAATAATAATTTATTTTATCCGAAGGACTGCGCAGGGCTTTACAAAGCCTCCTACAGCCTCCGCAGGCCTTCTACAACTCTGTGCAGCGCTTTCGAAGGCCTCCTACAGCCTCCGCAGGCCTTCTACAACCCTGTGCAGCACTTTCGAAGGACTGTGCATGGCTGTAGAAGCTTCTTCAATTCCTTCATTCTCTTGTCCGGTTTAACATACGCAGTGAGAAAGTGAATATCGCTCTCTCGCTTACACCTCCGTCTTTTTTTATCTTCCTCCATCCTCCATTCTCTTGTCCGGTTTAACTTACGCACGGCTCTCCAGCGTCGCATAAGAAGTATTCACTTCAAAAACAACTACTAAATTCATCCACGAGAATTTAATAAAGTACGAATCAGAAGTATCGGGGTTTATCAAAAAAGATTACGATAAAATTCCGATGATTTTAAGTAGGGATTTTTATGTGAATTTTGCATTGGATACAGCTTTGATTGAGTTCCTCAAACCCTAATTAAATTAAAAAATTTACAGCTCTCACATGGAATCGACAACAAGATCAAAAACAGTAATTGACGGTGTATTTCAAAGACATATTGATTAAGGTAGTTGCCTCGCGATTGAAAAATTTTAAGAATTGTTTAAAAATTGGACTATAAATAATTTAATGCATAATACAGCAAATCTTAAAATTTGGAGACGATGGTCCACAGCAAACATGAGATAATGGTAATTAAAAATGATACATTTTGTACACGCAGCATGGGAGAAGCGTGGGAAAAGACACATTTTAGTTTTGTTTACATTGAAGGAGTTTTACCATCTTTCTGAAAAACTAATATCTTTTAGAATGATATATCTAGAATAACGCTTTAAAAAATTAAAATTGTTTACCACATATTTTTGCTGAATTATTAGAAACTATAACATATTTGGACGAATATTTTCAGTGGAGGGGATATTGAAATAGTCGCGTGAAAACGATGTGGCAACGTCGTAACGAGGAATACATCGAAACGAAACAAAAGGCGCGAAAATACGAGGCAATTTAAATTTAAAAAAGAGTTGCGTTAAAATTTTTACTAGATAATAATTATGGGTTTGAATAAACGACAAATTTTAGTCTTATACAACACTTTATTTATTTATTATAAATTATATCATCAAATACAAAACTTATTTAGCCATATATTTATTATAAAATATAAAATAAAACATAAATGAAAAATGATCGTATTTGTTAGAACAATTATTTCTAAATCGTTATATATATTTTTTGTTTATCATGTATTAGGAACAAATATATTGAATAGAAGACCGACCAGAATATATCACCGACTTTCTTCAAAAAACCTAATCAATTTATCAAGTACTCGTTTATCTTTAGTTACTCGTGGTTTTTTATCACTCATGGTTTCTTTGAAAAATTCAATTAACCCTCCTGTTCCTTCTTTTTGGTATGTATCTTGTAATTCTTCGTATTTTATTCCTTGTGAAGCCATTTTGTGTATCATATTATCAGATATTACTCCTTTCAAAGGAGATAAAAAATTTTTCGCAGATGCAGTAGTTTTTAACTTTGTCATATGAACTAAACATGCTTTGTACGATTTAGAACTTTCAAATAAATATTTTTTATCAGTTAAAGAGACCAATTGTTCCAAGACTTCAACATCGTATAAAGCTTCATGAAATTTATCATTCGAATTAATATTTAAATGATTCATAGCTAATTCAGAAAGCCTATATGAACCTTGAGTATTTGTATAACGAAAATGTTTTTTGAACAATGGTATACTGTCAGAAAATCCTGCAATTTGACGAAAATTGTGGACCATCGAACATTTTAAAATGGCACTAAGTAAATGTTTTTTATCGAAATTTACATTATGTGCTACAAATAAACATGGCTTGGATGAAAGATTTAAAAATTGTTTTAAACTTTTAAGAGCATCTTTTAAAGATACTGATAATACTTTTGCACCATGGAAAAATAATTGTCCATTTATATTTTTTAATCCTGTATGAACAGAAGCTTTATCCGCAATTATTTGAGTAGGATTGATATAAACACTAAATTTACGTCCTTCACATGTTGCTGCAATTTGAAGAATCTCATCGCATTTACGAAAACCTGACGTTTCTAAATCGAAAAAGACTATATTGCACGTTTCAGGGGATATTTTAATTTCGTCCAGTATTTCAAATTGCGATTCATCGAAATTTATTATATCATCACATTGTTCAGATAAACCATGATTTGATTTATACTGAACACCTTCTACGTTTTCATTTCTTTTTCTTAAATCATCACGCTTATCAGCTAAAAAAATTCTTCGTTTTTTTGTTGATGGCAATTTTTCATTTATTGCACGTTTTAATCGCGTTTTGTCTGATGAACGTACGTATGAAGAAGTATACCGTCCTGGTGACAATAGTAATTTTTTTTTAACTTCGAGCAAGTAAGAATCACCATCGTTTTTTGTGCACACTGCACTAGCAAGGCGATAACTCGAGGATTCACTACGACTGTAGCAAATATTTTTCGGTGATTTATGAGCCATTATATTATTAAAAGATTCGTTGGATTGGCTTGATACAGCCATTGAAAACTTATAAGCATTATTAGCATATTTGTTAAACAAATCTATCAGCTGCTCATATAATGATAGGTCCGTTAGTACGATTTTTTGTTTTTCAGAGCCATTTTTCCGATTACACCAAGTACTACAGTTCTCGTGATTATTGAAAAAATGTTCAGGAATGCTGCGTAATGTACTTGCTAGATTTTGACTATCCCCAGCATTTTGAGCGAGCGCATATCCAAAACATTTTTTTAAATGTGCAATTGTTTCTCTTTTCATTTCCTTGTATTTAATTAATTTATATAAGTCTTTACTAAAATTTTTTTTCAAATGATTCCGATCAGAAAGCTTGAAAATTTTGGTTGGGTTTCCTCGACGCACAGCCGCAATCGTACAACTATCCTCATCACCAATCAATACTCGTGCAGCAAGATTAACTTCTTTTAGAATCCTGCTATTGTTTATCAAAGCTGCTCCAGCATCAGCTTCCATGGCTTTGGCACTTCCCTTGAAATTCTGGCGGCAATCATGATCATTTTGTTCTCTACCTATATCACAAGATTTGCATTTCCTTATTCGGTCAGCATAGTCAAGAATTTTGCCACTTAAAAATCCGATAATTGTTCCATATCCATTTAAACTATCGTAACTCCTTCCATTCCCGCGCTTTGTCCACCCCATATCGTAAGAGACAATTATATTAACGACGTCTCCTACAGCAGAATCAAAGGACGCATTATTATTATTTTCATCCTCACAATTCTTTATAGCCGAGAATAAAATCGTACGATGCGGATAAATTTCTTCGATGATTTCCTGTGGTCTAGAAAAAGAAAAAGGAGAAAACAATGGATGGTATGATATCAATAAAGAATTATTTTATATTATTTTCAGTAATTATTCATTTATGTATAATTCAAAAATACAGACAAAAAATTAATTCTATAATGTTTGAATATTTATGAAAAATTTATTGAAATCGTAACTAATTTATCTAGCAGCAAAATAAAAATTATTCCACAATTGGACACATTATTATGGAACACTCATGAAGTTGATGTATAATGCATAACAAATTGATTTCTATAATATATACAATTTGAATATAAAATGTTCATAGGGAAGGCAAGAATAATCAATTATTTACCATTCACCATGATTTCCTAGAAAATTATATACATTTAGACAAAAATGATGATTAGTAAAAGTTTAGCATAACTTTAAAAATGAGTGTATATCTATAAAGAATTCATCTTGACATAAAAACTATTCTCATTAAAACATGGTTATAGAAAAACATAATTGAAAAGGAATATTTTTCTGTTTTTTCGTGGTCAATAAAAAAATGTGCTGCATAGTTGCGTCGAAGAAAATGAAACTTACAATAATTCACACAATCTTTCAATATTGTCGTTCACTAATCTTCGTTCTTCCTCGGCAGCTCTTTTACAACCATCTTCTGCAGCCTTTTCCATTGCCGGACCAACTTCTCTTTCGTATCGTTTAAATAATTGTTTGGAAATTGTCGGTATATTTAAACAGGCCAACACTTTATTCAACCCAGTGCAACCAAAGCCAGCATGTACAGCACCTATGGTTAAAATATGTAAATCAGTATTTTAATTGGTAAATATAAATTTCATTTTTTAATAATAACAATTTCATTAGGATAATATTTATTTTCCAAATAACTATTAGTTGAAAATAGATATTTTGTACTTACCGAGAACTGCGCTTGTATTAGCATCAGAATGCTTACAATTATCATGCGTAACATGAATTTTTCCTGTTCGAACGTTTGTCGATGAATGACATTTAGTACACTTAACGGTTAGAATTGAATTCAATCCTAAGTGTACTTCATCCATTACATTTTCGAGAGAAAGCACTTCTTTGCAATTACAACAATTTAGGTTTTTGCCCAATTCTCCTATCTCGACAATGCGCCTTCCCTCGCAGAGGTTAGGCTTGAAATCATTTTCTTTTATTGAATCATTTAATTTTTTTTTTTTACGAAGAGCTGCTGCTACTTTTTCCTTTCGATTCAACACTTTTTTATTTATAAATCGTCCCTTATATCTCGAACGATCCGCCATAATTTGCTTTTAATATAAACAACAAAAATAATTATAAATACGTTTGCAGCGTTCATAACCTATTGATGACAGACCGTGATTACGTGAGTACGAAAGGAAATATGCGACGTTGTCACATCTTTGCACAGAAAAATATTTCATGGTGTGTGTATGTTCGTATAGAGAATACTATTGTGTATGTGGTACAGTCGTGTCAAAAATATATAGGCCTACAATACTAAACTATTCATACATAAGATGGGGATTCTGAGCCAAAACTTTTTAACTAGGCGGTTGCGAGGCAACTACCTTAAATTCAAACCAAAGCATTTACTTTAGTTACCATAAGCCCCCCCGTGTCATTTGTTGTAATTGAAAACATGGAATCTTCATAAACAAATATAAAATAACTTTTAAACTTGGTATCAATATTATAATAAATAAACCCTATTAAGTATTATCCCACTCCTGATACTGCAATCGTCTCATTCTCTCGCAGTTTACTTTTCTGAAGGTTTCACTTCTACTGCGTATGAACTGTACACATGTCTTTTTTTATAGACCGACCCCCCTCGGGGTTACGGGCTTCCAGTTCCTTACATTTTTCTCGGTCCTCCCTATTCGGTTATTTTTTAATCGATCCTCGTGCCATGCTAGGTGTCAGTACTGGTAAATGTGTATTCGTAGTTTGCACGTCCTATATCGAACGTAGGATTATCTTCAATCCTACGCCATTTTTCTTGATCCGCGAGCCTACCAGTACCGGCGATCGAACCCAGGACTCCTCAGGTAACAGTTTTTTGGTCACCACCCAAGGGGCATCTTTTTTCCCGAGGACTAGGGAGATGAGATTCCGCAGCTCCCACCACCGCTTATTTGGCTGGGGCGATTTTATTGCCAATAAGAGAAAAAAACATACGAAAGGAGGTTACCTGTAAATCTGGCAGCATTGTTCTACACTAGCGCCAACTACCGACAGGGAACGAACACAGCTAAGTGAAAGAGATTAAATTATTAAATACATTGTATTTTCAACGAAGATTCCATTGTAATTGTGTTGTTGGTTCATTTCATGTCGTTCGTTACAGTTGAAAGCCTTTAGGTATCGTAAGCAGCAGCGACTTGACAATGCTCAACATGAACTAAACCTCAAATAAACCGCTTGCTGCATTGATACCACCCCGTTATAGCAGTGCACTGGCGAGACGTTTTGATCTCTTGTAGTTGGCATCAAAAGGGTACACAACACCGCTTAAGCCACTCAGAATTGTGTCAAATAAGAGATAGGCATCTAGAGCATTGCGTGTCATCCTCCTGCTGTGGACATACAATTTTTCATAAGTGGGTTCCGAACCACCGATAGCACAGGAAAAGCACATAGAAAAATTGCATTGGCGCTGGCGGGTATTGAACCCGGACCCATTACGCGTGAGTCACAAACGTTACCACCGTGCCACTGCCTCTTTCTTTGTAATGTTTACTCTTTTCCTGCATTATTAATTAATATATTGACGGTTGATCATACGAATTTAAGCTCCTGTCAACAAATTTACTAAACATATTCTTGGACTTGTACATCATAACCCGCAGTCACAATATTTATTCTTTAAAAAAGCATTTCGGAAATTGCTAAAATGTAAAAATACGACCAGAATTCAAAATTTTCGGTAAATATCATCATAGCCGTTCAGTTGTAACGTATAAAAAAATCAAATGTTTTCATAATGTAGAGTAAGGTAGAGTGAATTATAATGTTAAAAAAACTTTATGACAGCCCATATTAAAATATTTTGCAAATCATAGTACATTGTAATCGAGCAATTTCAACAAATTATGCGAATAAATCTTGTTACCATTCATATTAGTGATATTAGTGATATTAGCGAATATAAAACTATGATTTCAATAAATTAGTCTTACAAGTTTCTCATTTTAGTTGTAGAATAATATGTAATAGTGCACAAAGAATTGCAAAATACATTTATCTATTTGTAAGTATAAAATTTAATTCTGAAGTATTTCTACAATTTTTTTAATCGATCAACCTGTGTAAAGAATATTCTATAGAAAATAAACAGTCAGCAGATTTAGAGTATCGATGCGTGTACGAAAATAACATTTTTCCAACTCGAATAGTTTCTAAACGGAAACGTCTAAAGGTCACAAGTTTTTCTCAATTTTTTACCCGAATAAAATTCGTGAAGAGTTAAAATACAATTCATAAAAAGCCTAAACCTCGATGCGATGCGCTGTGCAAAACTCTATAAAAATGAAGCCACATTAAACCCATATTAATAGAGTCACCCCGTACATTCGTGAGCCGGAATATTTGGAGTGCCTTAGGCATGCCCGATTGTTTTTCAAAATTTTGTATATTTTCGGATGAATTAAAATCTATTGAAACAAAAAGTGAAAAGCATTAAGTAATTAGGCTTACCTGAATTTCGACGGCTCGCCATTGCCGAAGTAGTATCATTGATTGGAGAAACGGTAGATGCGGAATTCATGGAATTCAACAGTCCCACCCGGTTATACAAGCGATTGGAAACAACTGTACCAGCGTACGATCGACTGGTTGATCCCGGAACTCCGACCAGTGCGCCGGAATAGACTCCAGTCGTTGTTATGCGACGAGATGTAGATCCTCCTGTTGTCTCCGAAGATTCGTTTCGAGGATTCAAAATATTATCCACCGACGGTTGGGTCGTAATTCTGTTCGTATCCACCAACGAACTGGCGGGATAAACATAGTGTTGCTGCGTAAAATTGATGGCTTCTCGCATAGCCGAAAGCCTGGCAGAACTGTATTGAACCACTCCGATAACTCCCGTAGTATCAGGATGGTGTGTGGATGTTTGATGAAACTCATTGACTCTGTACCTTGGATTTCCACGTATCAGCGGTGAAATATTTTCGCGTCTGCCTGGATTCTGAACGTGCTGTCTCGGCACGTCGCGAGGTATGAGATGCTTAAAGCGCTGCAATTCAGTGGATGTCAAAATTCTCGGCTCAGCGTCAACGCGATGAACAGGAATTTGTCCGTATGGTTTTGGTCTTTGCAATAAGGTGCTTGGTTGTTGATTCAACATTTTCTGCATTTGTTCCTGCAAACGAATCAATTTAACTTCATCATATCGTAGAAAAAGACTCGATAATACGTAAAATAATAATTTTACTCATTTTTTTTATGCTACGGAACGTTTCTTGAGCTGTTGATATAAACCAAGAAGTATTGAAAGGTTGTTTTTTAAGCTCACCTGCAATATGACTTGCTTGTAAAAATCAGAAAGTAACTTCGGTCGTGTCTTGATTACGGCGGCATCGACTCTTTTTTCGCAAGATTCTGCTCGGATCTTACTGATGTCCGGTACAACTTGTTCCTCTTCGCCAATCACCCTCGGCACTCTAAACGTCGCGATAATGGAGGACAACCATTCGAGGACCTCGAGCGCTGTTAAACGACGCCTAGGTTGTAGAACCAATAGATTTCTTATGAGGTTAGTTGTTCCTTCGGAAACTCTGCCGTCGCTACAAAAACATTTAAAAAATGGTGTTTTGAAGATGAGTTTTAAAATATTTTCCGCAAACCATTAAGAAGCATACGAGCGAAGGTACTTTGGTATGTGATAATCGGCAGCTTTGATTTTATTAAAAAGTTGTGTCGGGCTGCTGTCATAGAACGGAAACTGGCCGTAGAGCATCGTGAACAATACGACGCCGAGTGCCCACATGTCCGAGGGCTTACCCAGGTAAGGTTTGCCGCAAAGTACATCCGGTGAAATATACGCGGGAGATCCGCGCTGATCCTTCAACAAATCATTTTCACTGGCAAGGTGTTTTCCCAGACAGAAATTCGTTATAATCACCTGAAAAAAACACGATTTAATATCTTAAAAATTCGTCACATTGAACGCTTTTTTTAAAAGTAAGTGACACAGGGTTTTATGTAACTACGAACATACGAAAATACCCAGGTAGATGGCATTTGTACAAGCAAAACGCTTCTTATTTAAGTGTCCTTAAATCGAAATTGGCTGAGATATAGATTCGCAAAGTTTAAAACTTTAAATAATCCCATTGAGCCTCCAGTAATCGTGTGGTAAAAACATTATTTTGCCTCACCTTCTGGACTCGTCGTTAGTTTATTAATAGTCATTTTGTCAAGATCTACATCTACAAATTCCCGTCATTAATCAATAGGCCTTTTTATTACTAACTTAAGCTTAAATTTCCAAGTTTTAAGAATTAATATCTCGGCCAATTTTCAGGAAAGAATAATTTAGAAAAAAAATCGTTGTGCTTGTACTAACGTCAACTACCTGGGTATTTTCTGCATCTTCATAGTTGCCTAACACCCTGTATGCTTATGACGAATTACGTACCTTTCTGTTTTTACGATTTAGCACCAAATTTCCTAATTTAAGATCTCTGTGAACGACATTCCTCTCGTGCAAACATCCGACTATTCTCACGGTATCCGTAAAAATAAGAAGACTCTCTTTCTCCGATAATTTTTTTTCTCTTATAACGTGATGTTGAAGATTGAGCAGTTCGTCGTTGCGTGGATTAGAATCGTGTGAAGTGAGACAATCAAGTACGAGGCAAAGACGGCGTTTTATTTTGCCCGTATAAATTCTACCAGATGGAAGACTCTTCTCCTCAAGTGCACAGTCCTGAAATTCGACGGAGAGTCTTATTAAGAATGCTTCAGATGTAGAGATGCGATCATAAGTTTGATTTATGAAAACTAGCTAAATCAAATTACCATAGAAATCTAAACAAAGAAGTGCTAAAGTACCCAGTCCCCAGGCCTGCTCCACTAGTCAGCATTAATTAACTTTATATGCGTGGGCATAGTGTGCAAGTCGTTCCCCACTATCGAAAATTTGTTTACTTATTAATTGTACGACGGAATCTTTGGTTTCTGATTAATCAATATGTAAAGTTCCAATATGCCAAACGTTCAAAAAGCCGAGAACAAAAAAGTTGTTCGCGTGGGACTGCATCAAGTCTTATGTTTTTCGTTGCAGGAAATCCCTTTGCGCAGATATGTATTTCATGAGTTTCCGATGCATTAAGATTATTTATGGGTTTATTCTTTCAAAAAAGATGTTCTTCGTCGTTTTCATTTCGTCGGTATTATGGTAATGCAATCATTGTTGCTCTTTAGTTTAGAGTTACTTTCAGAATTTCTAGGCTTCTTGTATTTAAAAAAGTTTTTGAAAATTCCTTCTTCGATTAATATTTGGTGAAACACAAACTATCAACGTATTGTTTGCGGGCGGCTGTGCGACAACGCCCGCTGTACGTATTTAAGCATCTGGCACAAACAACGCGTTAATAGAATTAGAAGACATATCGTCAGACGAAAGTTTGAAAAATAATGTTTCATTTGAAACTATTTATGTTTTGTCGTGTATTTTTTGTTTCATACAGCAGTGTTTGAAACTTGAGAATTGTGTTAAAAGGTTGTCTAGAGGGTTTTTGCCCTACATTGAATACATTATTTTCAAACAGCGAATGTTATTTCTTGAACTCCGGTATGATGAAAGTTGATTTTACGATAAAACTGATCAGCGCTATATGCAACGAGATCAAACTTTTTATTGAGGACATAAAGAGATTGAGAAAATATAATTTGAAAAAAAAAAGGAATTCAACGCTATAGTAACTAATTCAAGTTCACCAATCCTCATCATCATCAATTCTCTCTGTAAATAATTTTTTTTATAAAACTTTGCACAATATCTTCCAAATCCGGTTATTTTCGATTGATTTTTAATACAACGTTTACGGAAGAAAGATAGCAGGCTCTCTGTACATTTTCCTCTCTCATAACTAGAGATATGTATACATTACTCGTTCATAGGGTAAACACTGTTTATGTTTCATTTACAAATTTGTTGTTCGAACGTAATTTGTTAAAAAAAAAGAAAGACTTAAAATTTTGTGTAACGATAATTATATCTCAAATATTATCAGGGAATATTATAGCTTGTATTACAGACGATAAGACTCTTGTAACGCTTGGCTAAAGCAAAACCATTCTATAAGGAAATACTAGACAAATTAAAAAAATTGTTCTCTACTTTCTTATACAGTAGAACCTCGATTATCCGAAGCAATTGGGACCGAGGCTAGTTCGGATAATCGAAACGTGGGCTTTTTGGGACGAGGTCATAAACAACACCTTACCGCATAAAAACAGTACATACATATTTATTAAAATTTCACATACATATTAACGTTTTCGCGTTAATATGTATGTCGCGGCAATGTATCTCGCGATTCTCGCAAAAATACGTTGTTGCTCACGGCCGTGGCAGCGAGCAACAATGTATCTTTTGGGCGAACGTTCGGACAATTGAGCGTTCGGATAAACTAACTCGTCGTTCGGATAATTGAGGATTCGGATGATCGAGGGTCGGATAATCGAGGTTCTACTGTATTATACGAACGAATTTTTTTTTTAATCGATTATCTTGTTAATTGCATATGGAAAAGTCGATAAAAGGTACTTACTTTGAAAAAACCATGATGATGAACAACTCCATCTTGATTCTGCAGTAAACTGAGCAGCGAGTATTCGGAATGCAGCAGCATCTTTCCTTGTTTATCATCCTGTGTTTCGTACTCCCCGTCGTCTTTGAGCGATAAAATTTTCATTGTATAAAATTTGTCAATGTTCGCGTTCAAGGCCAAGCACTGTACAATACTCTTTACGGGTGATGTCCCGATCAGCGGTCCCAGAACATAGGGACCTGCTCTTTTAACGGTTTTTAAACAAACGTTTGTACCGTTCATGGGTATGCGACTAGTCGCCTCTGCATTTACATTAATCATTTTCATCCCGGAAAAATTTTCGCAACTCGCGTTTGGCTTGGAGCTTACGATACTCGACCATTCGTTAGCGTCGTTATGATTTTCCCCTACGGCATTAGGCACTTCTTGTATATGGCTCGAATTCTTCGATCTCGAGATACGTACGCGTTCGATACTCGTCATTTCCCCGCAATTTTCATTCGCCATCACCGAATCGCAGATACTTTCCGTCGTATTGAGATCGGTGATTGGCGCAACAGGATTGCCGCAAATTGAAATTGTATCAAAAGTACGAGCATTGCCAGAATTCAGACAACTTTGCGTTGTAACGGCCGATTCGGATGTTACCGTATTATCGCCGACGACTCTACTATTTTCTGAATCGTCGCTTGGAACTTCGTTATTAGTTTCGCGATAAGACACCTCCATGTTCATACTGTACGAATCATTACCGATGTTGTTCCCCGACACTACTAAAGCACTGTGACTTTCGCTTCGAGCTTCGTCAAGCATATTCGCAATGATCCCATCGACATTGCTAGTCGAGGCACGCTCCACGGATTCGTAAGTGTTTTCAATTGTATCCATTATACGACTTGATATTTGAACATCATTGTCGACGGTGTCTTTCATCGCAGAAAAAAAAGAAATTAGCGACGAGATTTCACAAGGAAGTTCAACCGACGTTACGAGTATTCTTGCTGAGTAATTCGAACGGCTGAATAATGTATTCAATATTACATGTACTTGTGGAACTTTACCCCCCTCCCCCCCCCCCCCACCCACCCCCCGGAGACTAGCAATAAACGAGTGAATAATTATTGGTTGATACCGCTCAATGAATGTTAAACGCGCGGGATTACCTCACACTTGCACGAAATAACGGAGATTGCAGGGCATATGCATCTGCTATCGAATGGCGAAAACACTAATACTTTATAAAGCCGCTGATTTTATGGACATGATCATATAAATAAGATAAGACTTTTCCACAATAAAACGTTTACAAGTTTAACACAATTAAGTTATGCCCTGAAGTGAACGGGTATCACATTCACGCACCTGTTTCTCGACATTTGTCACGAATGGTTACTCCAGAGAGACTGGAGGAAAGGAGTGTCAACTCTCATATGAATGGGGCAGAAAAAGCCTATCGAAAAGTATCACGTCGAAGGGTTCCACATTTCGCCACTCGTGTCGTCTCAAGAGTCAGTGACTGACCAATAGCAGAATTTCCATAGCTGTGCAAACTTGGCCCACCGATTTTGACTTTTCGCATTTTTTTTTTAACGTTTGTTGGTCGTTTGTAGGTGTTTGTTAGATTAATAAAAACGTTTGTTAGTTTAGCCCTTTTGCAAAAAACGAAAAACAAAATTTGGTGTTAACTGGTCCCCATTTTTTTCATTTTAATCCGAATCAAGTCCTCCAGGGGCTCATTCGATGCGTAATCGTTTGTAGGTGCCGAATAATTTAATTAGAACGTTTGTTAGATGATTGTTTCTTTTAAAAAACCATAAAAACCATTTTCGGTCATCTGGGCGGTGCGGTCATATGACCGTGAATAGTTGACCGCAAAATATTTAATTCGTGAAACATTTTCATCTAAACAGTGGATTAATTGATTCGGAATCGTTTGTAGGTCACGAATAATTACGTTGGAACGTTTGTTGGTTCTTCGTTTAAGGTGATGTGATAGCTCTTCTTTACCGTCCCTGCGGCCCATGCATTTTGCGGACAAATGCCATTCCTAAACTAATGAACGGAATGAGCTGAAATTTGAGTATGTTATACAGTTGATAGTCCTACGTAGCCTAAAGGTCGCAGAATTTCAAAAATCGCTCAAAAATTCACAGATTTCGTTACCACGTGGTAATTTTGGCTGCAGATTTGCATTTATTGACTTATTAATGGTTCGAATCAAAAAACTGTGGTCTTTACGCACTAGACAATGAAAAATGGGACACAATGAGTACCCGCACGTTTCTACACGTGCAATATTACATAAATGGCATTTGTCCGCAAATAACATGGGGTAGGCCGATAATAGCAATTGGTATAGGAGAACGGGGTTGTGTACGTAGTTCGTGCATATCCCGCCTCTCCCTCGCGAAACTTCGAGCGCTGATAGCGCTTTTTCGCGCCGAGCGAAACTATGGGAAACATGAGATGCACCACGTGGTCGCAAATTTCACCCCGTATTATTATGTACACGTTTTGACACATGTGCATTTGACTGAAGGGAGGCGCTTCACGAATGCAACTAGCAGAGTCGAAACTCGATCGAGAATTATCGATTCTTAGTCGACCATATGAAACTTAAATTAAAGGGGGCCACGACGTACGGATTACGGATGTTCTTCAAACTTTTTATGAATTCAGAAATCCATTAGGACAACATAATGTGCAAGCGATAATGCCTACTTATTGTTAGGCGTTTTCGGAAAAATAGCAAGATAAATCTTACGCGTCCAATATATACCGGTGCGTTGCAAATTTAAAGCCGGCTCTGCACACTCGCCGAGACATAACGAATGTTGGCCAATACGAGAGTGTGAGGGCTGACTCGCCTCACCTCTCGCCGTCTCGTGTAGTCTCGGTCCGTTGTCGGTTTTTTTGACACGAGTCAAAGGGATCTCGGGTAGTCTCGTGTCCATAGACGAGATCGCCCTCCACACTTATAACGAATAAAAAAAGATGAGGCATCAACTGAGCAACACAAGAGTGTGGAGGGGCATATTTTTCATGTCTCGTGAGAGGCGAGTCCCGCCCGAGACATTCGGCGAGACGTCTCGGCCAATGTGTAGAGCAGGCTTAGATGGTGGTGGTCGAGTTGTTTCGCAATTGTTGGATCGACTTCCGATCATTTTTTTGTCAATTTCATCTTTTTTTTCCACACTGGTCATATTTGTTTATATATTAAAATACAAAGGCGATATAATGAAAAAAATACGTGTTTTTCGAAGCCTGGTTTGGAAGAGATTTCTCATTTTCAAGAAAACTATATGCGTTTGGTTGTTTACTTCTCGATAATAATAAATATGATATTTGTTCTAATAATAAAATTTAGTAAACAGCCAAATAACAACGGCAATTCAATACATGTTCATACAAATACACATATTTTTTCATTTTATTACGTTTGAGTCGAAATATATATGAAAGGATATGACCAATGTTGTAAAAAATATATAGATTAAAAAAAAATAAAAACTGGACTCGATCCAGAGACCCAGTGATTACGGAACACGAATGCTAACCATTCGCCCGTCACCACTTATCAACTGCCGTTGCAACGCACTGGTATATATTGAACGCGGAAGACTTCTCTTGCGATTTTCTCGAAAATGCTTGAGTAGTACGCCTTACTACTTGCACATTATGTTGTTCTAATGGACGACTAAAAGTGTGCAAAGTTTGGAGAAAATCCATGATCCATCCTGATTCCGTCTATTTCGCGGCGCAATACTTGCATTTGGCTCGAGATTATCGTTTCTTGCCGAGGCTTCGCACTTTGGGCCATGCACTGCCATCTAGCGGTGTTGCGTAGCGCGCAAGTTCACTACTATGCCGACGTCGTTGGAGTTCGTCCGGGCCTTTCACATCACCTTAAGGTGATGTGATAGCTCTTCTTTACCGTCCCTGCGGCCCATGCATTTTGCGGACAAATGCCATTCCTAAACTAATGAACGGAATGAGCTGAAATTTGAGTATGTTATACAGTTGATAGTCCTACGTAGCCTAAATGTCGCAGAATTTCAAAAATCGCTCAAAAATTCACAGATTTCGTTACCACGTGGTAATTTTGGCTGCAGATTTGCATTTATTGACTTATTAATGGTTCGAATCAAAAAACTGTGGTCTTTACGCACTAGACAATGAAAAATGGGACACAATGAGTACCCGCACGTTTCTACACGTGCAATATTACATAAATGGCATTTGTCCGCAAATAACATGGGGTAGGCCGATAATAGCAATTGGTATAGGAGAGCGGGGTTGTGTACGTAGTTCGTGCATATCCCGCCTCTCCCTCGCGAAACTTCGAGCGCTGATAGCGCTTTTTCGCGCCGAGCGAAACTATAAGAAACATGAGATGCACCACGTGGTCGCAAATTTCACCCCGTATTATTATGTACACGTTTTGACACATGTGCATTTGACTGAAGGGAGGCGCTTCACGAATGCAACTAGCAGAGTCGAAACTCGATCGAGAATTATCGATTCTTAGTCGACCATATGAAACTTATATTAAAGGGGGCCACGACGTACGGATTACGGATGTTCTTCAAACTTTTTATACATTCAGAAATCCATTAGGACAACATAATGTGCAAGCGATAATGCCTACTTATTGTTAGGCGTTTTCGGAAAAATAGGAAGATAAATCTTACGCGTCCAATATATACCGGTGCGTTGCAAGTTTAAAGCCGGCTCTGCACACTCGCCGAGACATAACGAATGTTGGTCAATACGAGAGTGTGAGGGCTGACTCGTCTCACCTCTCGCCGTCTCGTGTAGTCTCGGTCCGTTGTCGGTTTTTTTGACACGAGTCAAAGGGATCTCGGGTAGTCTCGTGTCCATAGACGAGATCGCCCTCTACACTTATAACGAATAAAAAAAGATGAGGCATCAACTGTGCAACAAAAGAGTGCGGAGGGGCATATTTTTCATGTCTCGTGAGAGGCGAGTCCCGCCCGAGACATTCGGCGAGACGTCTCGTCCAATGTGTAGAGCAGGCTTATCGTTAGATGGTGGTGGTCGAGTTGTTTCGCAATTGTTGGATCGAGTTCCGATCATTTTTTTGCCAATTTTATCTTTTTTTTCCACACTGGTCATATTTGTTTATATATATTAAAATTGAAAGGCGATATAATGAAAAAATACGTGTATTTCGAAGCCTGGTTTGGAAGAGATTTCTCATTTTCAAGAAAACTATATGCGTTTGATCGTTTACTTCTCGATAATAATAAATATGATATTTGTTCTAATAATAAAATTTAGTAAACAGCCACATAACAACGGCAATTCAATACATGTTCATACAAATACACATATTTTTTTCATTGAGTTTGAGTCGTAATATTTACGAAATAATATGACCAATGTTGTAAAAATTATATAATTTAAAAAAAAATGAAAACTGGACTCGATCCAGAGACCCAGAGATTACGGAACACGAATGCTAACCACTCGGCCGTCACCACTTATCGACTACCGTTGCAACGCACCGGTATATATTGAACGCGGAAGACTTCTCTTGCGATTTTCTCGAAAACGCTTGAGTAGTACGCCTTACTACTTGCACATTATGTTGTTCTAATGGACGACTAGAAGTGTGCAAAGTTTGGAGAAAATCCATGATCCATCCTGATCCCGTCTATTTCGCGGCGCAATACTTGCATTTGGCTGGAGATTATCGTTTCTTGCCGAGGCTTCGCACTTTGGGCCATGCACTGCCATCTAGCGGTGTTGCGTAGCGCGCAAGTTCACTACTATGCCGACGTCGTCGGAGTTCGTCCGGGCCTTTCACATCACCTTAAATGAAATATATAAATGACCGCATTTATCCAGTGGTGATGACGTTACCGGCTACCGGTGTTATATACAGGGAAAGACTCTGACGCAATGTCCTCTCTTCTTAAAATTGCCAAATTTTCCATTGTTTTTCTCATAATGGTTGTAGAGCTAAAATTACATTGTGTTTTACGCCAACATTGGACAATCATAGAGAAATGTTAACCCAGATTCTCAGCTCAAAATTCCTGTCCTTGTGTCAAAATTTGAGGTTACGAGTTGAAAAACATCATCCAACTACAAATGCAAAAGCTGCCTACACAAAAGGTAAAATTGCATTGTTTTTGAGTCAACATTGAATGATTAAAGAGATTGAGAAATTTTGACCCTGATACTCAGGTCAGAAATTCTGTGCTTGTGTCAAAACTTTAGGTTATGAGTGCAACAACATCGGCTACAAATGCAAAAGCGACACAAAAATTTCACTGTGTCAAATGGATTTTGGTTTGAATTTTTCCTCGCATATGTTTAATCAATGTTTACTTGCAGTAACCAATAATCAATTATTACTTCCAGTAACTGCGTTGATTGAGCATGAGAGAAAAAACTTTGACGCTGTGTCCTCTCTGCGTGCGATACCAAATTTTCCAACATATTCCTTATTGTCTTTTTAGAGCTAAAATTGCATTCTCTCTTGATTCAACATTGGATGATTAAAGAGATTCAGAGATTCAGATTCGCGTGGCCCGAGCCATAACGCCAAAGGATACACTGGAATACACACAGTACAGTACAATATATCAGTCTTCTCTGGCCCACCTGGTCTTCCCTCTCGTTCTCGTGTGGTTATACCTAGTTATATGTATCACTAGGGGTACACGTACAAGCTGTGCATTAAGGTAACATAATTATAATTTTATTTAACCAAAATATTTACTAACAAGTGTTCATTTTAATGTACATTCACTTATTAAATCCCTCGTTTTAAAGAGTTATTTTTTTATTTTATTTTTGGAGAAACGTGCTCCAAAAATGAAAACGGAACAACGTGCTCCGAAATTGAAAATGGAGCATCGCGGCCATCTTAGTAGTTTTCATCTACCTCATTACAATAGTTCCATCTTTCCAATGTATGTTGATTTACAAACTTGGCACTAAAAAAATTTAATACGGCAAAAATAACAATGATTACAAGTGGAATTTATTTACTATTAAAACTCACCTAATAATTTTGTAACACGTTAGACGACAGATTCTTTTTTTCATATCAAACAACGTGCATCTATAAAAAAATAAAATTCAAATTGATTTATTTATTCATGCAAATTGTTCCAAGAATCATATTACAAATCATATTACCAATTCTCTCGCACCTTAGTAATTTCAATCCCCCATAATTAATTCGGCAATCTCGGGATCCTTGAGGCTTCCTGGCCTCACATCGGTAGGCCTCGACCTGTCGTCACCCAAGCGACCGGGATCCCCTCTTCGCAGTCCGATCTGTTCCCTTCATGTTCTCGATTGTTCCTTCAACCTTCAAAAGAAAAGAAAAAATCATTTTTTAATAATTTTTTTGAGAAAATCATAAAAATTGTGAAGTTTCAAACCAAAATAAAACAAATGGCAGTATCGGAAATAAAAAGCTTGCCATTGTTGGAATATTACTCCGGAGAGTTACAAAAATGTATGGGCACACCGTTTATTCATTGCAGAGAGCTCAAAGTGTATTTGCTCTGAGAGAATTTAAAAAAATGTTTCCAAACACAGTAAATGAACTGTACAGGAATGCGGTGAACAATTTTTTTTTACTAGAAAAAAAATCAATCTAAGGAGAACTAGCCTGGCCACATTTTTCACAATTCCCACTTAATCAATCTCATGTACATTTTCATTCACATTCAACTAATATTACGAGTGTTCTTTAATTTTTTGGTCAACTTCAAAGCAGGTTGATTTTGGAATCAGAACATTTTTCAGCCGGATAGCTGCGAACGAATTTAATGGATAAAAAGTGCCGTTTCAAGGTTAACTTTTGATGGATACGAGCTGTTCCCGCGTGGTATATATTCAAGCTACATGGTTTAGTAAAAGTTCTCTGACATTGCGTGCTTCGATCCAGATAACTTCAGATTTGTTAATTCGTGGTGGACTTGTCACGTAGATCAGACTTGTAAAACAATGTGAATTTTTTTTCTTTTAATACTCCATGAAAAACAAGCTTGGTAGCATTTTTCTGAATTTAAAGTTTTTCGCATTTATAAAAAATTTACTTCAAATAAAACGTTCTCGACGACGTACAATTGTTATTTTTCTTATTTTTCAGCTCCAAAACGATCCCAGTCAGAAAATTTCGAAACGCAACCCGATTGGATTAAAATTAAAAATTAAGATTCATAATTTTTGCTACACTGAGCGCAAATTTTCAATTTTAAAAAACATCTCGAGATTTTTATCAACAAAACTGCTGAACTCTGATCAGGCATGGCTTAAGATACGAGATTTTAAAAAAAAATCAAATATCGTTTTAGAGATCCGAACAACAAAAAAAGCTAAGAAAATTATCGATGAGCATGAAAAAAAAATCATCACTCGGATCTTCAAAGAAACGGAAAAAAATGTAATATCTCCTTTGAAATTAGCATTCCCATATAGCACAATGTTATCTGAAAGATCTCTAAAAGCTAAAAAAACTTAAAAAAGAGCTTTGACAGCTATCTTTCAGAGAATTGTGATGTACGGGTTCTTTCAAAACGCAATTTTGAGGATGAATCAACGGAACTATTCTTAAAACCAATCAGCACGCATAGAACTATGCTCAATTGCCCTCCTTGATTGTTAAATACTTCAAATGTCATGAGATTCTGTAATTTCTTTTGTGCTTCTCATCCGTTTAAATTGTGATTTTAAGGGTAAATCAACTGAACTATTGTTTAAATCTGCCAAGAACTGTACAACTATGGTGGATGCAAGCAAATTTCAAGTATTTTTTTTGAGATGATATTTCAAGTATTTTTTTTATAATAGATGATATGCTGAGTTCACAGTGATCATATTTTTCTGGATTATGTGGCTTCAACAGTAGGTATTGAAATTTGCATTTGTTTTTCTCAATAGAATGAGCTGTGTGAAATTGAACTCTAATAGTTATTATGAATTTTTAAAATTTGATAGAAAATGTTTGTCTAGGTTATTTTTAATAAAAAGTATCTTGATATAGTAATATTACTTGTTTTGATATTAATTTGTGTGACTCCTCTGTACGTATATTGCCAAATGTGGCTCGATACGAGTTTTCGTACTAGATGCCATCACTTTCCGATCCATATTATTAAACTTTTGCCAGGATCCCCCAATTCGCAAGCAATGAGCGATATAATGACCAGGCAAATGTTCCACAACTCCAGCAAGCCTAAAAAGAAAATTATAAACATCGATTTTTTCTGTCGCTGATAGTTAATTCGCTATATTTCTCTATATTTTTACAGATTAAATGTACCTGTATTCCGGACTTATTGAACGTCCTAAGTGCATCACGGTTGGAAAATCTCCCAGCAAGCATTGCAACGATTTATTCAAATTCTGACCATGCCGTATATCAAGTTCTACGAAGATTTGTTCTCTCAGTTCCCTGATGCGAGTAAATTTGCCTGGACAGCCATTTCTACAATTAATATTGTAGAGTGGAGTCCAAAATTGCAAGGCCTCTTCAAGTGCTTCGAAGCCTTTTTTAATTAAAATGTTGTGATTTGGTGATATTGTCACTTGAACAGTATTCCGCTTGCCACACACTGAACATAGCTCAATATCGTAAAGGCTCGGATTTGAAGATAACGTATATTTAACGGTATTTGCGATATTATTTTCTGCGTCGATTTCATATGAAATTATTTTATTCTCGATTCCGACTTGAGGTTTACGTATGCAAAATTCGGCTAGAATTCGGGCTCGGTCGATCAACAAATTCTTTGTAACGCCCTTCGTTATGGAATTGCACACGAATTTGAGAGTGCTGTTCCGAGAACTTTGCAAAAATGAGAGATAGTCAAGGTTTTCGATAGCCGCCGTGGCCAAGATTTGAATGATCGAATCGAAAGAGCACGTATTTCGTAAATAATACGTAAATTCATCCATGACTAATGCAGGACACTGCGGCCATTTTGCAATAGTACAGCTTTTTTTCGGTTGGCTATTTCTTTTATCAGAAATGAGAGCATTTTGGTACCGTATTTCAGGACATGCCTTAAAATATTTGGAAGTTTTTATAGGTTTTTTTTTCCAGTGATTTTTCTGTAACCTCGGTTGATGCAAGGTCAATGACAGTGGATTGAAGATCAACGCGTTGATTCAAATTGGATTCGAAATCCCTGTACATCGGCTCTTGACGATCCCTCCTGTCGAAGCTGTTGAATCGGAAGTACGTGTGATCAGAATGCATTTCATTCTCATTTCTATCATCTACAGGAGAGATTCGATGAATTGCTGTTGTATCTGTTGGTCCCTCATAAGTCGTTTCGCATCCAGTATCACAATTATTGATATTTTTTGCTCCTCCTTTATCCCGCCAATTTTCTATAGCGTGTAAATCTGAATCAACCACTTCCCCGACATCAACTGACGATACATCGATCGAATTCGGATGAAATTTCACGAATTAATATATCTGCATCATTAACCTCCTTTTGTTCATGAGCAGAACTCTCGATAGTGTGAACGATTATTTCGCTATTAGTAACGGCAACTCCTTTTTCGTTATCCACATTGTTCTTGTTCAGGCGATCGTTGTTGTACTGAACCATTTTGCTTGAGATAATGCAATTCGTTTCATCGATATCTTTGGCCTGTTCCCTGATAAATTTGTCGACAGAGATTGGCAAGGTATAGTGCTTGAGCGTGCTCCTTTTTAAATCCTTGAAAAAGCCCTCGACATGACTCGATGTTGCACGCCTGGTGTTTGGAGGCATGCCAACCGCCGTCCAGAGTGGGAACTCTTTTGCTACTGCATCAAATCGCCCAATGAAATCCGGTAGGAAAAACGGATTTAGATTTTCGCCGATGGCCAGTGTTTTTTAGCCTTTGTCACTAGACTGTCGATCCATTTTCTAATACACGTATCCTGATTATCTGATAAAATGTCGATATCTGGCTCTCCGTCATCCATACTGTCATCTTCCTCGAACTGTCTACAAAAAGGCGTATCTCGTTTATCTTCGTGGTCGTACGCCGTCGAATCATCTGTCACCTTACCTCTTGCTATAAAATTTTCTAATTTTCTTCTTACATCTTTCGGCGTCTTTGCATCTTCCAGGTTAATTGTAGAGTCTTTGTGGGACTGGAGTGCGACGGCGCACGTAAATACGAAAACTCGTTCGAATTTTTCGAGAGTTTTGGATTCTACCATTAATGTTACGCAGCGCACGTAGAAATCTTTGATTGCTCGTTGTTTTAAATTTTGGATACTTTTCCACCGACATATCATGTGGATGAAATGTGCCACATCGATCCGTATGAAAGTTATGGGTGCTTCAGTACTTCCGCTAGAGTTCAATACGGCTTGAAAACGTTCTCTTATATATTGTTTAATTGGCTGTTTATTAAACGCCATACTTAATCCCATCAACAGTGCACGAGAATAGTCGCAGACAACCTCTTTAGGAAGGGTAGCGCCGCTCTGAATCCATCTTAAGAGCCAAGTCATAATCGTTACTGAGTCGTGACGTTCTGAGAGCATTTGAAATACCCAGGCCGTCGTACTCCTGAAATTGATGACAATTGCGTACAAAAAAATATGCCCAGACTTTGTGCCATTTTTTCGCGGTAATCTGTTGACTAAGCTTCCAGTAGCATCTACAGAAATTGAGTACCAATTTCTATTCAAGCGACGATACTCTTGGTATACGAAAAATTGCGCTTTTGTTCCATAAATGACGTGAAATGGATATCCTGCCACTTCACGGATGAATTCAGCATTGTGTGAGCTAAGGGACAAATCCTCGATGGATCGCATGATATCACGTCCTTCACGTTTGTCTATGCCCAAATCTTGATCGATGCCTTCTTTTTTGGCTTGTCTACAAACATTATTGTTGGGCAATATCGGAGGCTCTACATCCCCTGGCAGCATCACCTTTCGCGCTTCATATTTTCTGTACTTTGCAGACCCTTGAAATTTTAAAGGTTCATACGCATCTCGCCTGCGTTTTCCATTAAATGGACGCTTGACGACTTCATGACTGTAGTCACGAGTATCTTGTGTTTTAATCGCGAATGTTATTCCGTTCTCGCCGCCTTCGATCTGTTTCTCGGCTCGCGCGCTGATCGTGTTTTGGCACTTCTTGCTCTTACATTGTCCGGAAAAGGTAATCATGTACTGCGACCCGTCTGGAGATGTGCACACTCTTGCTCGCTTGAAAATGAACGCGCATGGTAATCGGTATTGATACCACATTGCGCCAGCCACTACATTGGTCCAGACTCTTGGCTGTAAGGCAAGGTTGTCTTTATCCTTCGGTTTAATTGCCTGCCACTCATCCTCCGTCAAAACCATGTACTTCGTTGAAATGTTCATGTTGTCCGATCGATCTTCATTTTCGTCAGTGTTGTCGCTTGGTTCAGTTTCATTGAACTCCAAGCTATTGTCGAAGCAGTTTTGCGGACTCTTTATGCTTATACCCATTTGGTCTCTTGCGAGAGACAAAATATTACGTCGGTCATAATTGACGTTCATGTAAATGCACTCAGGTTTCCACTTAAATCCGGACCGTGCGAACGTATCTGACATTTCCTGCCAAACTTCATCTGACCACCGTGGAAATGCAGGGGGTCGGAAGTGTTCAATAAACTGTTTGACGACTGCAACGGCATCATGAACAGGAACCTGGGCTGCTCGCGGCATGGCAGCTCCAGTATCCTATAAAAATGTTCCAGCCGTTAAGCATAGTGTATTCTTATTATGACACGATATTTATAAGATGTTGTTTTAGCAAAAAGGTGTAATTGCCATTCAAAATCTTCAAATAAATTATATAAATGTATCAGTCGGATAAATATAGCAAAGATAACAATGACAACTCTTACTTTTCGCAGTACACCTGTGATGATAAATATCAATATTATTTATAGATTATTTAGGTAGAGAGCATAATATACACACTGCCTATGCACACCTAGCACATAAAATTTCTAGATTCGTCTAGACAGCACATTCGTACATTATTTAAGCTGGTCTACGATGCGTGTGTGAATGTACATGCATCGGTCGAAAAGTTTATTACGGTATTAAAACAAGATCAATCAACCTCTGAGCTCATAATGAGCTAGAACGAGTTGGATAGAATTCATGATTATCGGATTAACTACTATCTGCAGAGCATTGCCCACAATATCACACGATGAATATGTTCTCAACAATCAATATTACACTACACAAATATTTTATCACATTGGCAAATGAAGAGAGAACTCTTCGTTCACCTTCTTGTAATGGAAGGCTAAAACAATGTAATCTGTATGAAATAAAACTAATTATAATACAAAATATATTATTGGCAGAAGTGATTTCTCCAACAAAATATATTGCTGCAAGTTCATTTGTCCAAGATGTTTTATGGCAAGTTATTTTGCTGAAGTTAATTAGATGCGCTACAGTATTTTTTCCCTATTAAACCATATTTTTATGTACTCTTTCGAATGTTACTTACGATCCCTTCTACGATGGTGTTAATTAGTAATTAATTACTAATTATTAACAAAGCACAAAGATTCAACAAACAAAAATTATAATACGTAGTGAAGTATAAAAATGTACAAGAATATAAAAAGGTAGCAATGTTTATAAGTATAAAAACGTAAAAACGTGTATAAGTAGAAAACTCGCGTAAACACGTGGAAAAATATATAAACGTATGAAAAAGGTTATTTTCCTCAACGAGTAGGAGAGATTTTAAGAGTGCACACGTTTTAACCGTACAAAAGTAGCAACAAAAATCTGCGCCCTCTATAGTCGCATGAATACACGATCACACGATAGGCATTTCTCGAGTTTTATCAGGTAATGTACCGGGTTACTGTAATGTACCGGGAAGCCGGTACATTACACCTCTTAAACTTCGTTTAATAGATTACACTCTGGTTACTCTATATCAAAACTATGTAAAAAAAAGTGAACCAAGTTTAAACGGTGTTTGTGGAACCAGCCCTTATTAGTATTTTACTGTTCGACACGAAAACATGACTTTGCAAATAGCGTTTTTTAACAAAAAGTATACTATTGCGTTTTCGCGACTTCAAGAAAAACAAGTGCTAGAGGTTAGTTCTTGCATGCATCATGCATCATGCATGAAAAGGTTCTCAAGAAATGACACTTTACTAGGATCATAAAAAACAATGTGATATTGTGGGGTTTTGTTGTTGAATATATTATTTCCACGCTAAAGCAGTTCATATATAAAAATGTGATTAATTTGATTGCACACTAAACTGCGAGTATAGTATATGAGTTGTTTGTATTTGTCCCATTTTTATCAAACTGATTTATTTTTTATCCTATTACGTTTTTTTTCATAGAAGAATATAGACGACCACAAATCAGTTTCTTCAATGTCAAATTACTCAAATTCACCTTTAGCCCTTTGTCTTCGTAATGTATACGCACACACGTTTCAACCACCTCGAAAAGAGGAATTACGATTTCTGTCAAGAGGCAGTGTTACATGTACCGAGCTACACCATTCTACAGTGGTTAGCCTAAATTTCATCCCGGACACTCACCACATGTTGTTAAATTTGTATTTTTAATTTGCAAGGTGGCTAAGAATTGTAATACGTCGTCTTATCAAACTAAACCAAACCAAGCGACACCATTCTGCATTGGCTAAGCCAAATATCCCGATGAACATGTCAACAACATGTTGTTGAATTAGCATTTCTAATTTGCAAAGTGTCGACAGAGTGTCGACTAATATGACATTCTGTCGTAAGTGGCACAATAAATGAGGATAAAATTAACTCAGCCGATGCACAATTGTGGCTAAAATTGGCTAAGTTGTAACTTTTTTGACACTCTTCACAAAGTACTGCAGCTATCATTTTCAAACTAATGCAATACTTTAGGAGAATGCTTGAGCGCTAATTTCGAAATTCATTTCCATGCACCATTACCTGACCAAACAATTTCTTGTATTGAAATGTGATTAAAAAGTAGTGTTTTGTTACAAAAAAAAAGATTAAAGAATCTATCTCACTTAATGTATGAACAATTAAAATATCATCTGTTATAAGTTGTACCACTGTAGAGTTTGAAGGTTACAAACTATGTATGAAATTTAGTGTCCCCATCCTGGGTAAATTTACCTCATGTTGATAAATAAATAAATGTCCTATTGCTTACCTTTGTATTGCGCATGGTGTTCATTGCACAATGATCCCAATGATTACAATTTGTTTGTTTCAGCGAGTATAAACCAACACAGATGAATGATGCCATGGTAAATGGAATTAAGGATCTGTAATTTTTCTTCATTACACGAGTTCCTGAAGACGTTGCAAACTCTAAAGATGTAGAATCTGGAGCGGAAATCAGATTAACAGAATGAAGACAAAATAGGTGATGGAAACAAACTTATATGCTGTAATAAATTCTTCTACGCTTCAAGTGTGAATACAACCCTCGCCACACAATTTCCTTGATTCAACATCCACTGGTTTCTCGGACACTTTTTACATCCTTAATGATTTCCCGATTTAACGTCAATAAATTATTAAGCAGATGTACATTAATAGATGTACACTTGGCAGGATTTCCAGTCATGAGTAAATATTTCTCAAACAGATTAAAGTACTTGATATGAAAAAAAAATTGTCACAGAATATATTTCATTTAATAACCAAATATCTCACTGAAAGTCATGCTGTACACATATCATAACTTAATTCACGAATCGTTAAAATTTATTGCTGCTTTTTTTTGTTCGACGCATTTCAATTCCGCATTTTTAAAACTAATCCAACACTGTGGAAGAACGCTTTAGCGCTAATTACGACAATTCATTTCCATGCAGAATTACGCGACCAGCCGATTTCTTGTATTGAAATGAAATTAAAAAGTAGTGTTTTGTTACAAAAAAAAAAGATTAAAGAATCTATCTTGCTTAATGTATAAACAATGAAAATATCATCTGGTATAAGTTGTACCAATGTATAGTTTGAGGTTTAAAAACTATGTATGAAATTTAGTGTCCCCATCCTGGGTAAATTTACCTCATGTTGATATATAAATAAATGTCCTATTGCTTACCGTTGTGTTGCGCATGTTATTGATTGCACAATGGTCCCAATGATTCCAATTTGTTTGTTTCAGCGAGTATAAACCAACACAGATGAATGATGCCATGGTAAAGTGAATTAAGGATCTGTAATTTTTCTTCATTACACGAGTTCCTGAAGACGTTGCAAACTCTAAAGATGTAGAATCTGGAAGGGAAATCAGATTAACAGAATGAAGACAAAATAGGCGATGGAAACAAACTCTTGTGATATTATGAATTCTTCTATGCTTCAAGTATGAATACAACCCTTGCCACACAATTTCCTTGATCAAACATCCACTGGGTTCTCAAAAACTTTTTACACTCTTAATGGTTCGCGAACTTAACGTTAGTAAATTATTGAGCATATGTACATTAATATTTGCACTTGGCAGGATTTTCAGTCGTGAGTGAATATTTGTCAAATAGATTAAAGTAGTTGATATGAAAAAAAATGTCATAGAATATATTTCATATAATAACCAAATAACTCACTAAAAGTCATGCTGTACATATATCATAACTCAACTCACGAATCGTTAAAATTTATTGCTGCTATTTTTTGTTCGACGCATTTCATGTTTGAATCGAAACGCAGTAAAGGTTCACTATTGAATGTGCACAGTTTATGTATGTACAGGTTATATACACTCAGAAAAAAGATATATTTTATGTAACTTCTAACTGTATTTGATTTGAAACGTAAAAGAAACGATGCATTCGTTTTTCACGAAACAGAGTCGTTTTTTTCCACTGACAGTATCAACGGATGCGACAGTTGATCGACGCCAAGCAATACCCGTTCGTTATACTGTTATATATGAAGGACAAGATGGTAGACATACGTAAGCAAAGGAAAGGGGGATTGAAATTACTAAGGTGCGAGAGAATTGGTAATATGATTTGTAATATGATTCTTGGA
Organism: Netelia inedita; assembly: GCA_964017225.1. Lineage (NCBI taxonomy): Eukaryota > Metazoa > Arthropoda > Insecta > Hymenoptera > Ichneumonidae > Netelia > Netelia inedita. The sequence continues at coordinate 15,627,420 of OZ024924.1, read as the reverse complement.
ACAATTTGCATGAATAAATAAATCAATTTGAATTTTATTTTTTTTATAGATGCACGTTGTTTGATATGAAAAAAAGAATCTGTCGTCTAACGTGTTACAAAATTATTAGGTGAGTTTTAATAGTAAATAAATTCCACTTGTAATCATTGTTATTTTTGCCGTATTAAATTTTTTTAGTGCCAAGTTTGTAAATCAACATACATTGGAAAGATGGAACTATTGTAATGATGTAGATGAAAACTACTAAGATGGCCGCGATGCTCCATTTTCAATTTCGGAGCACGTTGTTCCGTTTTCATTTTTGGAGCACGTTTCTCCAAAAATAAAATAAAAAAATAACTCTTTAAAACGAGGGATTTAATAAGTGAATGTACATTAAAATGAACACTTGTTAGTAAATATTTTGGTTAAATAAAATTATAATTATGTTACCTTAATGCACAGCTTGTACGTGTACCCCTAGTGATACATATAACTAGGTATAACCACACGAGAACGAGAGGGAAGACCAGGTGGGCCAGAGAAGACTGATATATTGTACTGTACTGTGTGTATTCCAGTGTATCCTTTGGCGTTATGGCTCGGGCCGCGCGAATCTGAATCTCTGAATCTCTTTAATCATCCAATGTTGAATCAAGAGAGAATGCAATTTTAGCTCTAAAAAGACAATAAGGAATATGTTGGAAAATTTGGTATCGCACGCAGAGAGGACACAGCGTCAAAGTTTTTTCTCTCATGCTCAATCAACGCAGTTACTGGAAGTAATAATTGATTATTGGTTACTGCAAGTAAACATTGATTAAACATATGCGAGGAAAAATTCAAACCAAAATCCATTTGACACAGTGAAATTTTTGTGTCGCTTTTGCATTTGTAGCCGATGTTGTTGCACTCATAACCTAAAGTTTTGACACAAGCACAGAATTTCTGACCTGAGTATCCGGGTCAAAATTTCTCAATCTCTTTAATCATTCAATGTTGACTCAAAAACAATGCAATTTTACCTTTTGTGTAGGCAGCTTTTGCATTTGTAGTTGGATGATGTTTTTCAACTCGTAACCTCAAATTTTGACACAAGGACAGGAATTTTGAGCTGAGAATCTGGGTTAACATTTCTCTATGATTGTCCAATGTTGGCGTAAAACACAATGTAATTTTAACTCTACAACCATTATGAGAAAAACAATGGAAAATTTGGCAATTTTAAGAAGAGAGGACATTGCGTCAGAGTCTTTCCCTGTATATAACACCGGTAGCCGGTAACGTAGGGATGCGCGATGTTTCTCGATTAATCGAACACGTCGATTTTTTTTGTCCGATAAATCGATTTTTTTGGTCGATGTTTTTTCTGTTCGATGAATCGATGTTCGATTTTTTTTTCCCAACATCGGAAATTTTTTTTATTCCTTGGCGAGTGAACAAGTGGAAAAAATGGTGGATGTGGGCCTTCCCGTTCAAAGTTTGGCGGGAAGTAAATCGCAATTATTCCAATCAGTTATCCTTATTTTAGCCTATTTTGTATAAGATACCCAACTATCTAACACATAATACCTAATGCCGCATTGTAGGTAAAATTTTCTATTTCCTATCTGAAAATTTGTTTGCACAATTTTATTTTTTACAATCTTTCGTAGAATAAGTGTTGACGAATTTGAAGTTGCCGCGAATCGAGAGAGCCAATCACGTTTATCGCGTCTGAATTCATAATATTAATAATAGGCATATCAGAGGTGCGATTCTGTAGCTCATTGCGCCGATCGCTATCGTAGCGCCAGCCTATAGCAAGCTAGCTATTGGAGCATGCATAGCTCACTATTGGCTGGCGTTACGATAGCGACAGGCGCAATGAGCTACAGAATCGCACCTCTGGTATATGCACGTGGTGATCACGCCGGTTAATGCGCAGAGACAAGTGAAATGGATTCTTACGAGATTGAAGGTAAGAATTACTGTTAAGGGAAGAATTGTTATTAAGAGGCAGTGTTAGTCAGCGGAAATTTCAGACGGCTTCGGTAGTGCAGAGGTGCGATTCTGTAGCTCATTGCGCCTGTCGCTATCGTAACGCCAGCCAATAGTGAGCTATGCATGCTCCAATAGCTAGCTTGCTATAGGCTGACGCTACGATAGCGATCGGCGCAATGAGCTACAGAATCGCACCTCAGAGCTCGTAACATTTCGCTAAGCGCTATCGCTGCCTACCGCTAGATGGCATGGCGCGCGTATGCTACGAAGCCCCAGTATGACACTTGACAGGACGGGTCAAGCGCCGAGGCCTCGTAGCGATAGCCAGCCGCCCGCGTTTCCCCCGCACCGCCCCGCGGAGGGAATGACACGGAGCGAAAACAATCGAGTCGCGCGACTAATCTCGCAGCTTTGGTCATGCATATTATGAGAATTGCTGTTTATAAAAACTGTTCACAAAATAATATGATTCTTGGAAAAGATATCTGGGTATACATACAAACCCATTCTATATATATATATAGAGGCAGAATATATGTATAGATACATACATCTGTCCGAATATATATATATATATATATATATATTGTATACACATGATTGATATATATATATATATATATTGATATCATCCACCACATATATAAACCCATTCAGAAATATGTATGTATCTATATATACATATACTATACATATATACATACATACATACACTATACATATATAGTCTGTATAATGGGATAATTTCTTTCTTTGAAGAATTATATTATTTTGTGAATATTTTTTAAAAGCTGCAATGCTTTCTAATATGTGTAAAAAATGTACGAATGCTGACGAGATTCAGATGTGCGAACGGCAATCGGAAATTTTCGATCCTGTCTCAACTCGGCTTGTTGCATTCGCCAAACATCTCTCTTGCGCCGAAAATGCGATATCGGTGACTGACGACTCTGGTCAGCGAGAGTCGCAAATATAAGCGTCAACAAAAAATGTACGTGATGCCGAGTTTGACAATAAAATTCGCGACCAAGAATCGAAAATTCTCGGTCGAGTTTCGCCTCAAATATTTTGGAGCAGGCATGTAATGTTCAGGCAATGTACAGAATATTGCGAGTAGGAAAATGACAACCGAGAATCGCGAATTCTCGGTCGATTTTTTACTCGAATATTTTTATTCGTCGAACGATGCTTGCTCCTGAAGCATCGTCGATGACGTATGGTCAACGTCAACCGAGAGAGTGCGATCTCGGCGACCGACGGCTCTCGTCAGCGAGAGTCACATATACAAGCGTCAACAAATCTACGTAATGCCGAGTTTGACAATAAAATTCGCGACCAAGAATCGAAAATTCTCGGTCGAGTTTCGCCTCAAATATTTTGAAGCAGGCATGTAATGTTCAGGCAATCTACAGAATATTGCGAGTAGGAAACTGACAACCGAGAATCGCGAATTCTCGGTCGATTTTTTACTCGAATATTTTTATTCGTCGAACGATGCTTGCTCCTGAAGCATCGTCGATGACGTATGGTCAACGTCAGCCGAGAGAGTGCGATCTCGGCGACTGACGGCTCTCGTCAGCGAGAGTCGCATATACAAGCGTCAACAAATCTACATAATGCTATGAGTCTGAAATTCTACAGATTCCTAGAAAAATAGGATCTACACAAATCTACTCATTCGTTACATACTATTCATATTTCAGACTTATATCTTATACGTTTTATACGTATTTCCCCTATCCTGAGTATATTTTGTGGTAGGGAAACGAATAAAGATAAATTGTATTCCCAAAATTATACGCTCTTTACCGAACCCACTTTAATAAATTTTAGTAAATCTTACAATCTTTACTGAAATATAGATGTAATTTACGTAATAGTCTGCACGAGACAAATACTAAATTATATTTTTCGATAACTTTTTGATGTGTAACCTAACAAGCTCAAAAGAGAGATCTTAGGTTATTCTCAGGTTTATTGTCGCATAAATAGAATTTTATTTGCATAAGTGTCGTGATATATACCTTTTAAAATATTCCTTTCTGCACGAGAATGAGCCCGTTTATCCTTTTTTTCGTCTTCTATTGCTTATTTTGCGTATATCACCACTCACTCACTGATTATACTATTATTATTTACACTATATATAGACTATATACTGTTTCGAACTAGTAAATTATAAATTACTGTTCGTCTCTAATAATATAATTAGCACGTAATTACAATAGTACGCGTCTTTTTACTGACATGAGAGCGGCATGAGAGCCCAATATATCACGCTGCTCAGCTGCCGCGTCAGAAAATGACAGCGTGCTCATGTTTTGTTTTCTTCCGTCTCTCGATTACGCGGTGCGTAAATATACCAACACATATATGCAGATGTGTTGGTGCATACATATAGCACATCGATTCGGTGATATGTAGCGTTGTGGCACGCGCACGGTACGCAACTATCAGGTATATTCATTGTGTATATACATATATACATATATATATTCATTTATTGATTATTTAGTCATTTATATATAAAATACATGTTTGTTCTCAACGGTAGCCCGGAACGGTAGCCCGGAAAAATGGGTTTTCTAGTTCTAAATTATAGGAAAAAATACTAAGGTTCACTTTCTGGCACCTTTGTCTATGCAGGGTCAAAATTTCAGCTCGATCGGTTTCTCATAGCGGGCGTAAGGTTTGTTTGAATTGTAGCTTCGCGTCTCTCGACGAGAGCGGCTGTTGGAATCGGCATATACTCCTACACGCGTACCCATAGCCGCATCGCGCGCTAGCTGTCTATGTTATGGCAACGTCAATGCAACTATCGTGAATATTCATTGTACACACACACGCACGCGCACGCACGCACACACATGTATATATATATACACGATGCATATTCCTGATAGTTCCATTGCAGTTGCAGGCAACCAGTGATTCGAAAACACCAGCTGCACTTACTTCGGCACTGAGCGGTTTTGAGAGTACCTAGAGAATTATAGCAAAAATTTTGGGGAAAAAATACCAACATACACTTTTGCTATCATGCTCTGTGTATTTTCAAATTTTCAATCGGTTGTTTACTGCTTGCTGGACTACTGATCCAAATTTCAAAGCGTACGTTGCCTGTAACACTTATATATAAATAAATATACGATGAATATTTCCGATAGTTGTATTGACATTATCATAGCTCTTGAATAGACAGCTAACGCGTAATCAAAATACGCACATTTTGCATTTTATTTCATTGCATTCGGGGAGGACATGAATGACTATCATTTGTTCGCGCGGCCATCGGTTCCCGAGCAGACACGCGAGTCTCACCCACACGCGCCTGACGTTGGCCTAATATGTAGCGTGCGCTGTCGTGGCTTTTATGTGTGTGTATATATACGCGCGATCCGTGATATAGTCAGGCCGGGCGACAGTCGGTGACGGAGGAGGCAAGGCCTTGCGGGCTAAACATAAATAAGTATATATATAGCAGCAAAGCTTTCCGTCATTTGTCTCCGCTTTCACCGCTTACCATACGAGATTCTTGAGAAAATTTCGCCAGCGCCTTCTCTTCGAATTTCGCTACACTATTTTTTTCGTATGTCGGTCAAATTGTCGATATCTTCTTGTCAAAAATTTCGATCAGACTTTATTCATTCAATTTTGCATAAAATCTAATGAAATAAAGCCCAAAACGTGTGTTTTTTAATTGCGGTTCGGCTCTTGCCATAGACATTACGATTCGATCCGTGCATCATATGTAAGTCTGTGATTACTCCCGTGATAACATAAAACTGCAATTTTTTTTTAAATATTTCGATAAAAATATAGCAAGAGCACAATTTTGCTATAATTCTCTGTGAACCTGCCAATTTTTAAGCTGATTGATTGTTTAGTGCTCGCAGGAAGACTGATCGAAATTTCGAAGCGTACGTCGCCAGTAACACTGCCTCTTAAGGTGATGTGATAGCTCTTCTTTACCGTCCCTGCGGCCCATGCATTTTGCGGACAAATGCCATTCCTAAACTAATGAACGGAATGAGCTGAAATTTGAGTATGTTATACAGTTGATAGTCCTACGTAGCCTAAATGTCGCAGAATTTCAAAAATCGCTCAAAACTTCACAGATTTCGTTACCACGTGGTAATTTTGGCTGCAGATTTGCATTTATTGACTTATTAATGGTTCGAATCAAAAAACTGTGGTCTTTACGCACTAGACAATGAAAAATGGGACACAATGAGTACCCGCACGTTTCTACACGTGCAATATTACATAAATGGCATTTGTCCGCAAATAACATGGGGTAGGCCGATAATAGCAATTGGTATAGGAGAGCGGGGTTGTGTACGTAGTTCGTGCATATCCCGCCTCTCCCTCGCGAAACTTCGAGCGCTGATAGCGCTTTTTCGCGCCGAGCGAAACTATAAGAAACATGAGATGCACCACGTGGTCGCAAATTTCACCCCGTATTATTATGTACACGTTTTGACACATGTGCATTTGACTGAAGGGAGGCGCTTCACGAATGCAACTAGCAGAGTCGAAACTCGATCGAGAATTATCGATTCTTAGTCGACCATATGAAACTTAAATTAAAGGGGGCCACGACGTACGGATTACGGATGTTCTTCAAACTTTTTATACATTCAGAAATCCATTAGGACAACATAATGTGCAAGCGATAATGCCTACTTATTGTTAGGCGTTTTCGGAAAAATAGGAAGATAAATCTTACGCGTCCAATATATACCGGTGCGTTGCAAGTTTAAAGCCGGCTCTGCACACTCGCCGAGACATAACGAATGTTGGTCAATACGAGAGTGTGAGGGCTGACTCGTCTCACCTCTCGCCGTCTCGTGTAGTCTCGGTCCGTTGTCGGTTTTTTTGACACGAGTCAAAGGGATCTCGGGTAGTCTCGTGTCCATAGACGAGATCGCCCTCTACACTTATAACGAATAAAAAAAGATGAGGCATCAACTGTGCAACAAAAGAGTGCGGAGGGGCATATTTTTCATGTCTCGTGAGAGGCGAGTCCCGCCCGAGACATTCGGCGAGACGTCTCGTCCAATGTGTAGAGCAGGCTTATCGTTAGATGGTGGTGGTCGAGTTGTTTCGCAATTGTTGGATCGAGTTCCGATCATTTTTTTGCCAATTTTATCTTTTTTTTCCACACTGGTCATATTTGTTTATATATATTAAAATTGAAAGGCGATATAATGAAAAAATACGTGTATTTCGAAGCCTGGTTTGGAAGAGATTTCTCATTTTCAAGAAAACTATATGCGTTTGATCGTTTACTTCTCGATAATAATAAATATGATATTTGTTCTAATAATAAAATTTAGTAAACAGCCACATAACAACGGCAATTCAATACATGTTCATACAAATACACATATTTTTTTCATTGAGTTTGAGTCGTAATATTTACGAAATAATATGACCAATGTTGTAAAAATTATATAATTTTAAAAAAAATGAAAACTGGACTCGATCCAGAGACCCAGAGATTACGGAACACGAATGCTAACCACTCGGCCGTCACCACTTATCGACTACCGTTGCAACGCACCGGTATATATTGAACGCGGAAGACTTCTCTTGCGATTTTCTCGAAAACGCTTGAGTAGTACGCCTTACTACTTGCACATTATGTTGTTCTAATGGACGACTAGAAGTGTGCAAAGTTTGGAGAAAATCCATGATCCATCCTGATCCCGTCTATTTCGCGGCGCAATACTTGCATTTGGCTGGAGATTATCGTTTCTTGCCGAGGCTTCGCACTTTGGGCCATGCACTGCCATCTAGCGGTGTTGCGTAGCGCGCAAGTTCACTACTATGCCGACGTCGTCGGAGTTCGTCCGGGCCTTTCACATCACCTTAAGGTGATGTGATAGCTCTTCTTTACCGTCCCTGCGGCCCATGCATTTTGCGGACAAATGCCATTCCTAAACTAATGAACGGAATGAGCTGAAATTTGAGTATGTTATACAGTTGATAGTCCTACGTAGCCTAAATGTCGCAGAATTTCAAAAATCGCTCAAAAATTCACAGATTTCGTTACCACGTGGTAATTTTGGCTGCAGATTTGCATTTATTGACTTATTAATGGTTCGAATCAAAAAACTGTGGTCTTTACGCACTAGACAATGAAAAATGGGACACAATGAGTACCCGCACGTTTCTACACGTGCAATATTACATAAATGGCATTTGTCCGCAAATAACATGGGGTAGGCCGATAATAGCAATTGGTATAGGAGAGCGGGGTTGTGTACGTAGTTCGTGCATATCCCGCCTCTCCCTCGCGAAACTTCGAGCGCTGATAGCGCTTTTTCGCGCCGAGCGAAACTATAAGAAACATGAGATGCACCGCGTGGTCGCAAATTTCACCCCGTATTATTATGTACACGTTTTGACACATGTGCATTTGACTGAAGGGAGGCGCTTCACGAATGCAACTAGCAGAGTCGAAACTCGATCGAGAATTATCGATTCTTAGTCGACCATATGAAACTTATATTAAAGGGGGCCACGACGTACGGATTACGGATGTTCTTCAAACTTTTTATACATTCAGAAATCCATTAGGACAACATAATGTGCAAGCGATAATGCCTACTTATTGTTAGGCGTTTTCGGAAAAATAGGAAGATAAATCTTACGCGTCCAATATATACCGGTGCGTTGCAAGTTTAAAGCCGGCTCTGCACACTCGCCGAGACATAACGAATGTTGGTCAATACGAGAGTGTGAGGGCTGACTCGTCTCACCTCTCGCCGTCTCGTGTAGTCTCGGTCCGTTGTCGGTTTTTTTGACACGAGTCAAAGGGATCTCGGGTAGTCTCGTGTCCATAGACGAGATCGCCCTCTACACTTATAACGAATAAAAAAAGATGAGGCATCAACTGTGCAACAAAAGAGTGTGGAGGGGCATATTTTTCATATCTCGTGAGAGGCGAGTCCCGCCCGAGACATTCGGCAAGACGTCTCGGCCAATGTGTAGAGCAGGCTTGGATGGTGGTGGTCGAGTTGTTTCGCAATTTTATCTTTTTTTTCCACATTGGTCTATTTGTTTATATATATTAAAATTCAAAGACGATATAATGAAAAAATACGTGTATTTCGAAGCCTGGTTTGGAAGAGATTTCTCATTTTCAAGAAAACTATATGTGTTTGGTCTTTTACTTCTCGATAATAATAAATATGATATTTGTTCTAATAATAAAATTTAGTAAACAGCCAAATAACAACGGCAATTCAATACATGTTCATACAAATACACATATTTTTTTCATTGTATTACGTTTGAGTCGTAATATATACGAACGAATATGACCAATGTTGTAAAAAATATATAAATAAAAAAAAAATAAAAACTGGACTCGATCCAGAGACCCAGTGATTACGGAACACGAATGCTAACCATTCGCCCGTCACCACTTATCAACTGCCGTTGCAACGCACTGGTATATATTGAACGCGGAAGACTTCTCTTGCGATTTTCTCGAAAACGCTTGAGTAGTACGCCTTACTACTTGCACATTATGTTGTTCTAATGGACGACTAAAAGTGTGCAAAGTTTGGAGAAAATCCATGATCCATCCTGATCCCGTCTATTTCGCGGCGCAATACTTGCATTTGGCTCGAGATTATCGTTTCTTGCCAAGGCTTCGCACTTTGGGCCATGCACTGCCATCTAGCGGTGTTGCGTAGCGCGCAAGTTCACTACTATGCCGACGTCGTCGGAGTTCGTCCGGGCCTTTCACATCACCTTAAGGTGAGAATTTCAATTAACAATGTGAATAAAATTTTTAGAGTACCTATCGTGCTGTTTTTGTTTGTGCCGCCAAGAGCTGACATAACTTTATTCTTATCCCATATACTCAATGAACTTTCTCAACGACGAAGCAGCATATCAAGATGATGTGGTTGTTTTAGGATTTCTTGGCTTATTATTTATCACCTTCCGGAACCCAAAACTGATTAACATGTATAAACATTGTCATAATACATCTTGCAAGTTTGCTTTTGCTTTCCAATAACACTTTTGCGCATGGACATGATAAAAAAGTATAATCTTTCATTGTTTATATTTTATCTATTCAAATTAATTTCAGTGCAGAAATGTGAGATCAACTGGAAACATGGAAAAATGTTAGAAGGCTTTGCAACGGACGATTTTGTGGAGATCCTACAGATGTGATAGGGTGGGTAAGGATGTGAAAGGTTATGATATTTCTTAAATGTCTAATAATAAACTGAAAGCACCTGTATTTTTGCTAATAAACAGCTTACCAAAAATAAAAAAGATTATTTTATAGTAAAAAAATGATTGAACTGATTTTTTTCGCCGATTTATCGATGTATCGATGTTTTTTTTTAAATGTATCGATTTTGTAATCGATGTTTTTTTCAAATATCGATTCAGTAAACATCGATGTTTTTTACAACATCGCCCATCCCTACGGTAACGTCATCACCACTGGATAAATGCGGGCATTTATATATTTCATTTAAACGAAGAACCAACAAACGTTCCAACGTAATTATTCGTGACCTACAAACGATTCCGAATCAATTAATCCACTTTTTAGATGAAAATGTTTCACGAATTAAATATTTTGCGGTCAACTATTCACGGTCATATGACCGCACCGCCTAGATGACCGAAAATGGTTTTTATGGTTTTTTAAAAGAAACAATCATCTAACAAACGTTCTAATTAAATTATTCGGCACCTACAAACGATTACGCATCGAATGAGCCCCTGGAGGACTTGATTCGGATTAAAATGGAAAAAATGGGGCCAAGTTAACACCAAATTTTGTTTTTCGTTTTTTGCAAAAGGGCTAAACTAACAAACGTTTTTATTAATCTAACCAACGAATTCAGACGACTATAGAAGGAATATGCCCATGCTTTCGATTGAAGCCAAAAACGGACCACCCCGCTGAGCTTCACCACCCCAATGACTGGCGGCGCTAGCATCGCTACAAGATTGTGTTAGGTCACACAGACGCGTACACGTATGTCTCATACAACTTCATGGCGTAGCTCCGCCTCCTCTCTGACCAATCACGACCGAGTAAGCGCTCCTTCTCGCTTTCTCTAATGCGAGGCATACAGTGGGGTGCTCGTACGGACTCTCTCTTTCTCTGTGCTCGCACGGCAATAGCTCCTTCTCGCTTTGTCTAATGCGAGGCATACAGTGGGGTGCTGGTGCGGACTCTCTCTTTCTCTGTGCTCGCACGGCAATAGCTCCTTCTCGCTTTCTCTAATGCGAGGCATACAGTGGGGTGCTGGTGCGGACTCTCTCTTTCTCTGTGCTCGCACGGCAATAGCACCTTCTCGCTTTCTCTAATGCGAGGCATACAGTGGGGTGCTGGTGCGGACTCTCTCTTTCTCTGTGCTCGCACGGCAATAGCTCCTTCTTGCTTTCTCTTATGCGAGGCATACAGTGGGGTGCTCGTGCGGACTCTCTTTCTCTGTGCTCGCACGGTAATAGCTCCTTCTTGCTTTCTCTTATGCAAGGCATATAGTGGGGTTCTCGTGCCGACTCTCTCGTTTCCCGAGCTGGCCCGACAGTAGCTCCTTCTCGCTTTTTCTAGTGCGAGATATACAGTGGGGTTCTCATGCCGACTCTCTCGTTTCCCGAGCTGCTACTGCCGAACCCCACTAATTCGACATATATAATATCGACTTTAAAAATGTTAATACTCCGCCCACGGGGCGTCTGCAATCTCGAGTGACGTCACACACGTCGACCGCCGCGACGCCAAGCGGCAGTTTTGGGCAGCAAAAACTTTGCTTCAATCGGGCTATAAGCATATTCCTTCTATAGTCGTCTGAATTCGTTGATCTAACAAACACCTACAAACGACCAACAAACGTTTAAAAAAAAATGCGAAAAGTCAAAATCGGTGGGCCAAGTTTGCACAGCTAATTTCCATTCCAGTGGGTAGCAACTAACCGCCTATTTTGACATTTCAGATGTACAGGGTGGGCCATCTGTTGGTACGTTTTTGAATTTCGTCGTATGACAACGGCAAACGAGCTACAGACCCGAAATTTTTACAGTTCATTAGCAATACTGTCCGCGGCACGAAACAACATGTTTTCTCTTGAAGAGCGTTTGGAAATTTTAAAAACTTATTTTCAAAGTCAGTGCTGTGTCGCCGAAACTGTGCGAATTTTGAAAAGAAATATGCGTCGTGATAAAGCACCCACCGAAGGTGCTATACGCAGATCGGTGAAGAAAGTTCGTGAGAAAGGGATGTTAGTGGATGACAGAAGTGGTCCCAGAGCTCGGACAGTGCGCACACCCGAGGATATTGAGGCTGTGGCCCAAAGTGTGAGACAGAATCCGACGACCTCAACTCGACGCCGATCGCAGCAACTGAGCATTAGTCGTACCAGCCTGAGGAGAATACTGCACAAAGACCTTGGATTATTCGCCTACAAGATCCAAACAACATTACGACTGTTTTGAGTGAAATTGGTGCCGAGGTAGTTCAAAATGTCATCACTAATTGGGGTGACCGAATGGCATACTGTAAGGCCAGTAGAGGGAGCCACATGAACGAAATCGTTTTTCATTCTTGACGGGGATACTTTTAGCTTTACAACAACAACAAAATTAATAAAAATTATCAATGCATACTCTTTTGATCGCATTTTTAAAAACGTACCAATAGATGGCCCACCCTGTATAAATTATATAGTGTAAAAAATTCGTTATACTAATTGTTTGAGCCGTGTTATTAAAAAGAAATTAATAACAAAGAGGTAGGTCATCATCGTCAGTTATAGCTCGGTTAATCAGTTTTCACTTTATTGATAACAAACAATTACCAAAGACACACATATATATTATTTAATGAAGGTATTATTTAATCAATAGCAACAAAGTCAGACGCCTATAGAAGGAATATGCCTATCCTTAAATTGAAGCGAGGAATGGTGTACCCCAACGTAGTTGTGCACCCCATTGTCTGGCGTCGCTAGTGTCACTATAAGAATATTAAGTCCATGGACGTATAAATATATGGACGGAGCCTAAAGTGCCTTTATGGATGCGGGGGTTGAAGCCACAGGGGTGAAGAGAAAACACGTGTCAGCCATCTTGGTTCATCAGTTTTTGACCTATATATATAATAGATATATGTTAAGACGCGTCTATTTTCACGGCACGCGGCGTTGGTGTAACAAAACTGTGCCGTGGTCGAAGATATTTCGCGCTCGACTTGTCATAACCGTCACAACCTTTCAGTTTATTTACTTGGTGAATGTCCATACATACACAAGTGATCTGTTTTATTTTTTATAATGCCCGATTGCTATGCAAAAAACTGTAAAAGTAGGCAAACCCAAAGTCGAAAGAATAAAAAACAAATACAATGGGAAGAATGTCATGTAAAAATTTCGTTTCACAGGTAAGTGGCTGAATGATTGCAAACAACTTACATGGCATGATTTTTCCATATGAACTTTTAAAATTTTATATCGATTTAATCATAGAATACCTAAGAATACTTTGGAACGGAACAAGTGGCTAGACGAAATGGGATTAGAAGCCAATAATGTACCAGAGACTGCAGCTCTGTGTTCATTACATTTCAGTGAAAAAGATTTGGACCGGACATCTGTCAATTGCACCAGACTGTACCCTGGTGCTCTTCCATTTGTATCTGTTTCGGTTAGTGAATCAGAATTACATTTAATGTTTTTCAACAAGTTATTATCTATATATGAACGGCATATTTATAGGAGTACCCATACGAAGAAGAAGTTACTCCGAAACGTCGAAAAATAGAAAATGAAGTCTCACGGAAGGATTTTGTTACACAAGGAACCTCGGTGTCTCCACGCTTATCAGACAATTCACCACGGAAACAAGCACTGCAGAATGCTCTGAATTATACAAAAATTGCATGCCGAAGAAAAATCAAGATGTTTCAGCAAAAACAACGGAGGGATATGAAACGCATTGCAACATTCAAAGCCATATTAGGAGCTTTGCGAAAGAAAAATTTGCTCGATGGTAATTTTTTATATACATAAAAATAAATTGCATCGATATTTCCAAAAGGGCATTCCACTGTTTTAACCTCCAAATTATTTCTCGGCTACGAAATGTGGCCAGTGCTTCGCGGGGCTACTTTCGAAATGCGTCCCCCGTCGCACCCCCGTGATCTATCCCCATCACCTTACTACTTTGGCATCCCACCGTGAAAATAGATATCGCCGCCGCCATCTTGGTTCATCATATCCGTTGCAGCAGGTTTTCATTCCCCTCACCCTTGTGGCTTCACCCCCGCGGAGAAAGGCTCCGTCCATATATTTATACGTCCATGATTAAGTCAGACGGACACGCTTTCGTATATCCCTCACAACCTCATCGCGTAGCTTCGTCTACTTTCTCACCAATCAGGTACGAGAAAGCACGTCTTGCAATCTATCTCGCTTTTTCTAGTGCGAGGTATAGGTTGGGGTACACATGCCGTCTCTCTCTTTTCAATGCGAGGTATAGGTTGGGGTACACATGCCGTCTCTCTCTTTCCAATGCGAGGTATATTCTGTGGTACACATGCCGTCTCTCTCTTTCCAAACCGAGGTATAGGCTGGGGTACACATGCCGTCTCTCTCTTTCCAATGCGAGGTATAGGCTGGGGTACACATGCCGTCTCTCTCTTTCCAATGCGAGGTATAGGCTGGGGTACACATGCCGTCTCTCTCTTTCCAATGCGAGGTATAGGCTGGGGTACACATGCCGTCTCTCTCTTTCCAATGCGAGGTATAGGCTGAGGTACACATGCCGTCTCTCTCTTTTTCTGTACTGCTATTGCCGTACCCCAATGAGTCGACGTATATAATATCGACTCTCAGAACGTTAATAACCACATAATATAATTTCAAATAATTGTAAATAATAGATTATCTTTTATATTTGCATTATAAATTAATAAATCATAAAAATTCGTTTTTTATTGATAAGAAAAAGAGTGATTAAAAGATTTGATAGCCGAATCTTACGGTTTCAAACCGAGACCTTACCAACTCCGTCAACATCCTCTATGTGCAAAATGATTCCCTTTAGGTGTACTCCATGATACGCTTTAGTCCCTTAGAACCTTTAGAAAAATTTGATTGTTTTGTATGTCAAATGGAGAACAAAATCCGGTTTTAGTTCCAATAAAATCATTCAAATGCTGTTTTAGTTTCATTCTCGTTTTCTTTTAAGGCGATGTGATAGCTCTTCTTTACCGTCCCTGCGGCCCATGCATTTTGCGGACAAATGCCATTCCTAAACTAATGAACGGAATGAGCTGAAATTTGAGTATGTTATACAATTAATCGCTGCGCATACGCTAAAGGTTGCAGAATTTCAAAATTCGGTAAAAAATGTACAGATTTCGTTACCATGTGGTAATTGTGATTGCAGATTTACATATTTTGACGAATTAATGACCCGAATAAAAAAACTGCGACCTTCATCGACAAACTACGAAAAAATCTGACAAAATGAGTACCTGGACGTTGCTGAATGTGCAATATTACAGAAATGGCATTCGTCCGAAAATAACACGTGAAAAGCCGGTAATAGCAATTAGTATAGTAGAGCGGGGTTGTGCACGCAGTTCGCGCATATCCCGCTTCTCCCTCGCAAGCTTCGAGCGCTAATAGCGCTTCTTCGCGCCGACCGAAACTATGGAATATACATGAGATGCACCACGTGGTCGCAAATTTCACCCCGTATCATCAGAGATTAGGGGGGAGATCAGCAACGCCCGACAAAAGTTGAAACCTGGAGAGCTGGTCCGGCGGGGCGACATCTGAGCGCCCAAATATCGAACTGTGGGTACTTTTGTACCCATGAACCGAAGTTGGCACAGCTATCGGAGTCGTATATACAGCGAAAAGAACATATATATATAATCTGGTGGTCCGTATACGCCGATCGGGGCTTTCCGTGAATGAGACAGGCGTGCAATGATGACATATGTCTATATATTCGAGACTCGTACGCGTTGCTCGAATGTTCCGAGATAATTTTTCGTCGTCGGTCCAGCTCCATCATGCTACGATGCTTCAATCTTTCTTGCTATTGCAGGATATTATTTTGCAGAGATAGAAAAGACTTGGCCTAGCAGCGCAAGATCGCCGCGGCTTTTTTCCGTATAATGTACCTAGTTTATTATTTTTACATATTTCGAATGCCGTCAAAAATTTCGAAGACCGGTATTTTATTTTGCGAAATATGATGAATTTGAAAATAAAATTTCAAAATATTTCTGGAAACACGTGATTATTGATTGTTTAGCCGTGTTAAACAATCGTAATTAATTGCATTTGCTATTTCGCTTCGAATAGCCTAATCAAGTTTAAACATTTTTGAATCATTATTATTAAAGTGATTGGTGAAAACGTGTTGAAAGGGCACCGCGAGATATCATCCCCATTGAAGCTCGCAGGTCATGGAGCCTCAGGCAAACGCCGGAAACGACTTCAAGAATAGATAAACTTGATTCACGATCAGTCATCCCATGTGAAGGCTCTTTTTGCGTTGTTTTGGGATTTTTTGGGGAATTAAATAAATATACAGCTTTTCACCACATATTTATTAATAGTTTGCGTACACTTAACAATTTTTTCAGATAAAAATCGTCGCTCATTGCTGAAGTACGCGTTTTCCCCGAAAACGTATTTTTCAATTTGGCTTCCGTAATAACTTGGAAACTATTTAACCGATTTTGCTCAAATTTGTATGGTATATTTAGCACGTTTATAGTTTTAACTGGAACAAGAATATTTGTGATTTGTGTGAAATTGCACTGTTGACGCGGTTTAAAAAAATCGATTCCAAATTTCGTCAGTTTTTCCTACTTTCTCAGCTTAAAAAAACTATGGCGGCAGATACCACAAATATTACAGTTTCAGTTAGAACTATAGAGGTGCCGAATATACTATAGAAATTTGAGCAAAATCGGTTAAATAGTTTCCGAGTTATTATGGAAGCCAATTAGAAAAATACATTTTCGGGGCAAACGCGTACTTCAGCAATGAGCGACGATTTTTATCTGAAAAAATGTAAAGTGTACCCAAAATATTAATAAATATGTGGCGAAACGTTCACAGTTGTATAGTTATTTAATTCCCAAGAAAGTGCAAAAAAGAGCCTTTACATGGGATCGCTGATCGTGAATCAAGTTTATCTATACTTGAAGTCGTTTCCGGCGTTTGCCTGAGGCTCCATGACCTGCGAGCTTCAATGGGAATGATATCTCGCGGTGCCCTTTCAACACGTTTTCACCAATCACTTTAATAATAATGATCCACAAATGTTTAAACTTGATTAGGCTATTCGAAGCGAAATAGCAAATGCAATTAATTACGATTGTTTAACACGGCTAAACAATCAATAATTACGTGTTTCCAGAAATATTTTGAAATTTTATTTTCAAATTCATCATATTTCGCAAAATAAAATACCGGTCTTCGAAATTTTCGACGGCAATCGAAATATGTAAAAATAATAAACTAGGTACATTATACGGAAAAAAGCCGCGGCGATCTTGCGCTGCTAGTCCAAGTCTTTTCTATCTCTGCAAAATAATATCCTGCAATAGCAAGAAAGATTGAAGCATCCTAGCATGATGGAGATGGACCGACGACGAAAAATTATCTCGGAACATTCGAGCAACGCGTACGAGTCTCGAATATATAGACATATGTCATCATTGCACGCCTGTCTCATTCACGGAAAAACCCGATCGGCGTATACGGACCGCCAGATTATATATATATGTTCTTTTCGCTGTATATACGATTCCGATAGCTGTGCCAACTTCGGTTCATGGGTACAAAAGTACCCACAGTTCGATATTTGGCCGCTCAGATGTCGCCCCGCCGGACCAGCTCTCCAGGCATGGAGACTAGAGTAAAGGAGTGTAAACGCAATGTTAGAGAAGTGGTCGGAAAAAGCGAGGAACAATCCGATAATTGCTCCGCCCGGCGGCGCCACTTCTGCTCGGGACCGTAAAGAGCGGTGATTTTGAATCGTTGACCCGCGATTTGTCGTATATTTTGTCTGATTAAGGAGGTTCTATCGTTTATCACGTGAAAGTTATTTTCCAACTTAGCTACATACAATTTTGCGAGCACGAAGTTTAAAGCAATGTTCAACTTCTGGCAAAATTTTTGAACGATTTACCGTCTAGAAATTGATATACTTAATTTCAGAATAATATTTTTTTTATACGTATATCATATGTAGACATATTGTTTTGTGTATAAAAAAACTATTATTTTGAAATTAAATATCTCAATTTCTAGACGGTAAATCGTTGAAAAATTTCGCCAGAAGTTGAACATTGCTTTCAACTTCGTGTTCACAAAATTGTATGTAGCTAAGTTGGAAAATAATTTTTACGTCTAGAAGCGATAGAACCTCCTTAACGCAGCTTACAATATTAACAAGTAATATTGCTATGCTAGCTCAAGTAAACAACAATTGAAAAACGAATAAACACTCTCGTAAAACAAAACTACTTACGATAAATAAAGAATATACGTTAATTTCGGGACCACCGATATTTTATTTGTTCGTTTATTGCAAACCCAGCACGCATGCTTTTGTAAAAGCTCGGAAGGCGATATTTGGGATACGAGTACAAATGAATGAACAATTACGAAATAAACAATTTGTTTCTTTATTTACATTATTGTATTTTGAGGTATCATGATAAAAATTGATATACGAACCTTGTTCGTGACGGCAAAGTGGAGGCTATCATTTTTTATATTATAATTCGCCGATTCCGAAAAGCCTCTCGCTATGCGAATGAGTACGGAAGCTTCCCGCACTGTCTCTAGCCAATTGTGAAATTCGGGAAAGAATCGAGTTAAACGATTTGGATTACGACGACCTATTTTCCCTAAATTGCGAATGAAACCGGACCATAATTCCTCAAGCTGTTTGCCATATTCAGTCACGCTCAGGTATGGTAAAAATCGTAGTAACAAAGTCTGTAACTGATCAATTAGTTGGTTAAAATTAAGAAAAACATACTAACGTGTAGGCTGTAAACAAAACCTGAAAATTCGAAATGCATGTAATATTACATCACGCCTGACTATTCCGAGTGTGATTAACACTTAAGCTATGTGATAATACCCAAAAAGTAGCCAAGCTTTTTCGAATCTTTCCCTTGCGAATGCTGAGTATACAGGCTAGCTTTTCTTCCACTAAAAGCTGCAGCAGAGACGTCAGAAGAACGTGTATCAATTCTCTGGGAGACTTTTCAACTGGCTTTGTTTCGCCCTCTTCCATTTGTTGCTGCTGCTCAGCAAGAAAAGCTAACGGATTGTTGGCATCTTCAAGTTTCAATTGAATTGTGTATAGCTGGAAGAAATTGAACTCGGTCAAAAAGATCCTTAAACAGCGAAGTATTTTCGCTGTAATAAATATTTTATAACAAATATTTATTTGTTATATAATTAACAAACCCAATTTTAATTTTTATAATAGCAAACCCAATTTGAATTTAAAAAAAAATTATTTGAAGCACGTTATACTTATAAGCATCATTACACTGCTAAGTGTATTGCTGTCATCAACGCACTCATTTGCATAATAAAGCTCATTTGATGTCTCATACTGATAAAAACAAACGTAAGAACTGAAAACTTTTACCTTTGGAATGCTGAAAAGGGATAGCTGCCGCAATCCCATGCGCGTACGTCTTGTCTTCTCGGCATACCGCCCACTTCGACACCCCGGGTATGAACAAAGTTTGCCCATTTTTTATGAAACAATCTGAAAATAATTATAAATTTAATATAGTTTTTGCGTTGCAATTCACGGTTTGAATGCTAATCTCTCGAGTAAGAAAAATTTCACTCTGGCTCTGAGCGTGGAAAATACACGTCACATAGCAACTCGACTTCCCTTCAATTAACATTTAATCCGCGAATTATAACAACAAACTTTTTTCTTACCTGCTTGTTATGATAGGCGTTTCACTGCAGTTTTTTTATTTTCGTCGTCTTACAATCTTAAATTTCTCAAAACTCGATGCTCTGTATTGCGTCAACAGTTAAGTCTCCAATGCTCTATACAACAAATTGTTTACCTGTCAGATGGAATAACAGATCAACAGATGACATATTTCGCGGGGGTCTATATCCCGCTCACTTCATTTCATCACCAACGCCTCACTTCACAGTTGGCTTAGACTGTCGAGAGCGCTCACCGCGGCTTAATTCGAACTAACATCGATCCTCGCTTTTTCGGGTCACGTTTGGGACGAGTCCCCCATATGCGTTTTCACTCCTTTACTCTAGTCTCCATGTCTCCAGGTTTCAACTTTTGTCGAGCGTTGCTGATCTCCCCCCTAATCTCTGGTATCATTATGTACACGTTTTGACACATGTGCATTTGACTGAAGGGAGGTGCTTCACGAATGCAACTAGCCGAGTCGAGACTCGATCGAGAATTATCGATTCTTAGTCGACCATATGAAATTAAATTAAAGGGGGCCACGACGTACGGGTTACGGATGTTCTTCAAACTTTTTATACATTCAGAAGTCCATTAGGACAACATATTGCGCAAGCGGTAATGCGTACTTATTGTTAGGCGTTTTCGGAAAAATAGCAAGAGAAATCTTACGCGTCTAATATATACCGGTGCGTTGCAAGTGTAAAGCCGGCTCTGCACACGCGCCGAGACATAACGAATGTTGGCCAATACGAGAGTGTGAGGGCTGTCTCGTCTCGCCTCTCGCCGTCTCGTGTCGTCTCGGTCCGTTGTCGTTTTTTTTTACACGAGACAAAGGGATCTCGGGTAGGCTCGTGTCCATAGACGAAATCGCCCTCCACACTTATAACGAATAAAAAAAGATGAGGCATCAACTGAGCAACACAAGAGTGTGGAGGGGCATATTTTTCATGTCTCGTGAGAGGCGAGTCCCGCCCGAGACATTCGGCGAGACGGCTCGGCCAATGGGTAGAGCAGGCTTATTGTTAGATGGTGGTGGTCGAGTTGTTTCGCAATTGTTGGATCGACTTCCGAACATTTTTTCGTCAATTTTATCTTTTTTTTCACACTAGTCATATTTGTTTATATATATTAAAATTCAAAGGCGATATAATGAAAAAATACGTGTATTTCGAAGCCTGGTTTGGAAGAGATTTCTCATTTTCAAGAAAACTATATGCGTTTGGTCGTTTACTTCTCGATAATAATAAATATGATATTTGTTCTAATAATAAAATTTAGTAAACAGCCAAATAACAACGGCAATTCAATACATGTTCATAGAAATACATATATATATATATATTTCATTTGATTACGTTTGAGTCGTAATATATACGAAAGAATATGACCAATGTTGTAAAAAATATATAAATTTAAAAAAATGAAAACTAGACTCGATCCAGAGACCCATCGATTACGGAACACGAATGCTAACCACTCGACTGTCACCACTTATCAAATACAGTTGTAACACATCGGTATATATTGAACGCGGAAGACTTCTCTTGCGATTTTCTCGAAAACGCTTGAGTAGTACGCCTTACTACTTGCACATTATGTTGTTCTAATGGACGGCTAAAAGTGTGCAAAGTTTTTAGAAAATCTATGATCCATCCTGATCCCGTCTATTTCTCGGCGCAATACTTGCATTTGGCTCGAGATTTTCGTTTCTTGCCGAGGCTTCGCACTTTAGGTCATGCACTGCCATCTAGCGGTGTTGCGTAGCGCGCAAGTTCACTACTATGCCGACGTCGTCGGAGTTCGTCCGGGCCTTTCACATCACCTTAAGGTGCGTAACTACTCAACTTAAGCGTACTACTCAAGCGTTTTCGAGAAAATCGCAAGAGAAGTTGTCCGCGTTCAATATATATCGGTGCGTTGCAACGGTAGTTGATAAGTGGTGACGGCCGAGTGGTTAGCGTTCGTGTTCCGTAATCACTGGGTCTCTGGATCGAGTCCAGTTTTCATTTTTTTTAAATTGATATATTTTTTACAACATTGGTCATATTCTTTCGTATATATTACGACTCAAACTCAATGAAAAAAATATGTGTATTTGTATGAACATGTATTGAATTGCCGTTGTTATTTGGCTGTTTGCTAAATTTTATTATTAGAACAAATATCATATTTATTATTATCGAGAAGTAAACGACCAAACGCATATAGTTTTCTTGAAAATGAGAAATCTCTTCCAAACCAGGCTTCGAAATACACGTATTTTTTCATTATATCGCCTTTGAATTTTAATATATATAAACAAATATGACTAGTGTGGAAAAAAAAGATAAAATTGACAAAAAAATGTTCGGAAGTCGATCCAACAATTGCGAAACAACTCGACCACCACCATCTAACAATAAGCCTGCTCTACCCATTGGCCGAGCCGTCTCGCCGAATGTCTCGGGCGGGACTCGCCTCTCACGAGACATGAAAAATATGCCCCTCCACACTCTTGTGTTGCTCAGTTGATGCCTCATCTTTTTTTATTCGTTATAAGTGTGGAGGGCGATTTCGTCTATGGACACGAGCCTACCCGAGATCCCTTTGACTCGTGTAAAAAAAATGACAACGGACCGAGACGACACGAGACGGCGAGAGGCGAGACGAGACAGCCCTCACACTCTCGTATTGGCCAACATTCGTTATGTCTCGGCGAGTGTGCAGAGCCGGCTTTACACTTGCAACGCACCGGCATATATTAGACGCGTAAGACTTCTCTTGCTATTTTTCCGAAAACGCCTATCAATAAGAACGCATTACCGCTTGCACGTTATGTTGTCCTAATGGACTTCTGAATGTATAAAAAGTTTGAAGAACATCCGTAATCCGTACGTCGTGGCCCCCTTTAATTTAATTTCATATGGTCGATTAAGAATCGATAATTCTCGATCGAGTCTCGACTCGGCTAGTTGCATTCGTGAAGCGCCTTCCTTCAGTCAAATGCACATGTGTCAAAACGTGTACATGATACGGGGTGAAATTTGCGACCACGTGGTGCATCTCATGTATATCCCATAGTTTCGGTCGGCGCGAACAAGCGCTAGTAGCGCCCGAAGCTTCGCGAGGGAGTAGCGGGATATGCGCGAACTGCGTGCACAACCCCGCTCTACTATACTAATTGCTATTATCGGCTTTCCACGTGTTATTTTCGGATGTATGCCATTTCTGTAATATTGCACATTCAGCAACGTCCAAGTACTCATTGTGTCAGATTTTTTAGTACTTTGTGGATGAAGGTCGCAGTTTTTTGATTCGAGTCATTAATTCGTCAAAATATGTAAATCTGTAATAAAAATTACCACATGGTAACGAAATCTGTACATTTTTTACCGAATTTCGAAATTCTGCGACCTTTAGCGTATGCGCAGGGATTAATTGTATAACATACTTAAATTTCATCTCATTCTGTTAATTAGTTTAGAAATGGAATTCATCCGAAAAATGCATGGGCCGCAGGGACGGTAAAGAAGAGCTTTCACATCACCTTAATGAACATCGACGCTCAGTCCACTTGAACGGAACCTGTTTTAGATACACGAATCGACATACAGGGTGTTATAAAAGTCTGGAAACGGTCGAATATCTCAAAAATAAAGCATTTTAGAGAAAAATGTTTCAGACAAAAGTTGTATGGTTCCGAATGAGCTAGAAGATGGTGCCATTGAATTGACCTTGAAGAGTCATTTGAAGGTCACGTAAAGGTCACCTCAATTTTTTTAAATGGCACCCCCTATTTTGTATTACATATTCTTGTAGCTGATCTCGAGAGCTTTCCAAAACACTATAATTAAATGTTTTTCATCAATTACTTTTCGAGTTATAAGTGTTCAGAAACGTGCGTAGTGTCGGGAGTCCATGCGAGAGGTCAGCAGGTCTCGGCCTTTGACTCTCGGGTGGACTCGGCCGTACTCGCGCGTAACGAGATCTCCCCCCACTCATCAATCGATGAGCGAGATCGATTTCCGTCTTCTTCACTTCTACTGCGAATCTTCAAGTGCGAGCGTGTTACTCTTCTCTCTTCGGATTTTTCAAAGTTGTATGTTCAGTATTCGAACCCGGCTTTTCTCTGTACTTATTCTTTCGGTTCTGTGGATTTATTTGTGAACCTCGGCTTTTCATACGGCAATCTTCCTTCGAATCAGTGGACCAAAGACGACTTACGACCGGCTTTCTTTCTCTGATTATTCTTCTCCCTTACGGCAAATCCTTCGTTATTATTCACGGCAACGACACGGCTTGTCCAACGGTTAACTTCTAACGGACACGTGCGCGAGGCCGGGCGACCGCCATTACTGTGTGTGCGACGGTGTGTAAAATAAAGTGTTACGGTTGTTAATTGTTCACTTCTGTGTTTCATAATCTTTCTCGGACCCTTCACCCTTTCGTCACGAACTTCCTCCTAAAATCTCCCACTCATTCACCAAAAAACCAGATCCGAGGTCTGCCATCCAGACATTTTTTGGTCCTTCGAGCCGGATCTTGGTGAAGTGACAGGAGTTTCGGGGAATTTCGGGGGTTAAAAAGGTGAAGTGAACAATTATAAAAAATTCATCGGGAAAAAGACGGGAGTGCGCGATAATTGGGTTGTATCATAAAAAAAAACGTTTTTTAATTATTTTCACAATATTTAGCATTAATAATTAATATTCAGAGAAAATTTTTTTTACATCCGTTCATATTAACACCAGAAATCAGCGTTAAAAATTCGAATTTTTATGGCCTCAGTGAAACGCGCCGCTATTGGTCATGGCGCGCGTGACGTCATAATGCGCGTCTCGTTACCCGGGCTTGTTGGGGCTTGCTACCTGATCGCGTTTAACGGGGTTCGACATATTCGGAAGGGCCTATCCGACCTTTTTTGCTTCAAATTAAGATATCTACAAAACTATTCAACATTTTTCGACGATTTTTTTCTACTTTTGTTCAGAAATACTATATTAATAATTCTATATGTGGTTTTAGAAGATATTCAAATTAGAAAAGTTTTGGGACCAATTCAAACTCGAAAACCATTGGTTCGAAAAATGCTCATTTTCAATGTACCTTTCCTCAGGAACCATACGGTGGATTTTCACCATTTTTGTTGTGGGTATATATCGACGCTGCTTACGAAAAGTAGCACGATTCAAATTTCTTACGAAAACTAACACGTTTCTAATTTCACCGCGAAAACCAACACGTTTCGATATTCGACGCGAAAACTAGCATGTTTCGGCTCTCACCGCGAAAACTAGCATGATTCGGCTTCTGCCACGATAACTGGTATGTCCGAAATATGCTAGTTTTCGTGGCAAAAGCCGAAACATGCTAGTTTTCGCGGCAAATATAGAAACGTGCTAGTTTTCGTGTCAAAAGTCGAAACATGCTAGTTTTCGCGCTGATATCAGACGTGCTTCTCTTCGTAAGAAATCTGAAACATGCTAGTTTTCGTAAGCAGCGTCGATATTAAAGTGTTATAAACATTGTATCGAGCCATTTTTTCGATATTTTGTTTCAAAAATTTTTCATGTCGTTTTGAAATTTAGAAAAAATTTCGACCACGTTTTTTTACCTTCATATTTTTTTTCTCGGGTCTGAATCGTTTTTTCGAAAAAAATCGCACATAATTCTCCATGTCGTCTTTAAGATCGAAATGATCTTGACAACAAAAAAAGTTCGTTTTGGATGGCGCGTCTGGACGTCGAGCCACACTAAATCAAGTTTTTTTTTCTTTCGTCGTTTGGCACACGAAAAAATATTTTGTTTGGTGTGCTTTTCGTTGTATTTTTGCACAATGGCACAAAACAATAACGATAACGTTTTTTCGGTGTAAACATTTTGTAAACGATAATTAAACGCTCAGTCCGTGCACGTTTGCTTAGCGTTCCATACAGAGTGACGCTGTCCACACGCATTCTGACGTCACAGGCGGTTCGGGTGCGCTCGGAGGCTTCCGGAGCGTTCGAGCGGCCCGAGCCTTTTCCGAGTTTCAAAGGGCCATAACTTTGTTAATAATCGATGAAAAAATTTGAAAAAAAAAAATTATCTGAAATTATCATATCAGTAGATTCGAAAAAAAAAATTACAAAAATAGTGATACAACCCAATTATTCCACGCGGTCGTAGCCGGTAACGGTTATCGCTTCGTCCGCTTTGTGCGGATCTTCGTACTCGGCAGTGCTTCGCTACAGCGCGCTCTCTCGCTCTCACGCCATCGGCTATCGCCTCGTCCGCTTTGTGCGGATCTTCGTACCGGTCAGTGCACGGATAGTTTTCTCTCTCTCACTCTCGCGGCAAGGACTATCTTCTTCGTCCGTTTTGTGCGGCTATTCGTACCCTGACAAAATCAACCGCGTTTCGACCACGTTTCGTTACACGCTTTACCGCGTTTCAAGTACGTGCAAAGGGCGTTTTGAAACACGCTAAAGCACGTGAGAAGCGTGTGAATTCGTACACAACCACGTTTCAGTTACACACTTTACTATGTACCAAGCGCGTTTCAGAACGCGCGTTGTCCTCACTTTACCGCGTACGCGGTACGCGCTTGGCACACGCTTGAAACGCGGTAAAGCGTGTAACGAAACGTGTTTGAAACACGCTTGGTACGTACTTTACCGCGTATACGGTACGCGCTCGGCACGCACTTGAAACGCGGTAAAGCGTGTAACGAAACGTGGTTGAAACGTGCTTTGCACGTAGTAATTGTCTGGTCTGAAACACGCTTATCACACGCTTGGTACACGCTTTCGGACTACTCTTAAATAAACATCATCCCCAAGATAATATTGTAATAAAACACTGTAATATAATAAGCTGTAAATAGACATAATATAGATATAAGATAGACATAAACCATAGAGACTTTATCCTTTTCGGGATAGTGGGTTGACTCGTGCTTTTCATCGCGGTCGAGAGACTGATTATTTCGGCAAAGCGCTCGCGTTTATAATCCCAATGGGGCGTCACTTTGCATGCGAGAAACGCGGGATAGCCATGCGCTACCTAGCGGCCGCGAGTAATACAAAAACCACGTGACAACCGCGTTTCGGAACGCGGTTTAAACGTACTATTCTGGGGGAGAAGTCTGTGTCGGCGGTACGCGAAAAAGTACGTTTCAACCGTGTAACGAAACGCGCTTGAAACGCACTATTCTGTGGGAGAAGACTGTGCCGGCGGCACGCGAAAAAGTACGTTTCAATCGTGTAACGCGAAACGCGGTTGAAACGCACTATTCTGTGGGAGAAGTCTGTGCCGGCAGCACGCGAAAAAGTACGTTTAAACCGTGTAACGAAACGCGGTTTAAACGCACTATTCTGTGGGAGAAGTCTGTGCCAGCGGCACGCGAAAAAGTATGTTTCAACCGTGTAACGCGAAACGCGGTTGAAACGCACTATTCTGCGGGCAAAGTCCGGGTCGACGGTACGCGAAAAAGAACGTTTCAACTGTGTAACGAAACGCGGTTGAAACGCGCTATTCTGCAGCCAAAGTCCGGGTCGACGGCACGCAAAAAAGAACGTTTCAACCGTGTAACGAAACGCGCTTGAAACGCACTATTCTGCAGCCAAAATACGTTTCAAGTGTGTTCCCTCAACGAAACGTACTTGAAACGGACTTGGCACACACTTGAAACGTACTTTTCCGTGGCAGGTTTTTGTCAGGGTAGTCCTGGGCTGTTCGAGTGCTTCGATCTCACTCGCTCTCACACGAACGCTTCTTCGACGAGTGTTAGTGCGCGAACTCTCACGGACGCTTCAAGTACGCGTGTTAGTGCGCGAGGCATTGACAGGTACTTCAACATGTGTTGGTGCGAGATACAATTCTGAACGCTTCTTCCTCGCGTGTGTGAGTGCTTCGAACGCTTCTATATCATGCAACTCTTTCGAATTTGGTATATTCTTCGTTACGGGTCGTCCGTTCTTTCTTCGAGTTCGTGAACAGTATTACTTCCCTTTTTTCGAGACTCTTCAACTTAGCGCGCTCGAACTGGTTCACTTCAGTGCAGTCAAAACTTCGTGGTTCGGTTTGGACACTTGGTGCGCAACTCGTGTAATTTTCGGCAGTTTCGGTCTCTTCAGTCACTTCGACCATGACCAGCAACAGTGCGAAAATGGAGCGTCGTATCGCAGGTCTCTTCAGCACCTCCCGGTGCATTTCCGCCCTGGCCGAGAAAACGCGGGATGCGACGCCGCCCAATACCAACAAGACACCTCGGGAACGACGCCTCATCGCCGAGCAGAGACGGCTCTGCTTTAATTGCCTCGGACCCCATTCCGCGGTCAATTGCAGAGTCACCGGACGATGCTTCGAGTGCGGCGGGAAGCATCACACGATGATTCACCTGCCAACTTCTACGGTCGCTTCAAGGAGTCCGGCGGCTAAGCCATTGGCCACTTCGTCGCCTACTGAGCCTCAGGCTTGACTTTTGAGTCACCAATGCGACGTCACTTCAGGCGCACCTCGATCTTCAACGGATCTCTTCACACCGGACTCTTCCGACAACTTCGGCAATTCCCTGGGTCCACTTCATAAAAGAACACTTCAGCCAGCATAACGGTAAGACCCTCCGTATTACTTGCTACCAGTCAAGCCGTTATCACTTCGTCATCGGGCACTTCATATCGGATTCGACTTTTGGTCGACCCCGGTGCAGAACTATCGTTCATTTCTGAACGGATGGTTCAACTTCTGCGATTGCCTCGAACGGCCGCTTCGATCAACATTCTCGGCATCGGCAGCCAAGCGGCGGGACGGACGCGGGGAGCTACTACTATTCAGCTCACTTCGATTCATGACCCTTCGTCGGTCATTACGGTCACCGCATATATTCTGCCCGTCCTAACTTCGACGCTGCCTTCGTTCACTACTTCGAGGCAATGGCCACATCTTCAGGGATTACTTCTGGCCGATCCTGACTTTCTGAAACCGGGATCCATAGACTTCATCCTCGGCGCTGATTCCTATGGCTTACTCGTGAAATCGGACCTTATCAAAGGTCAACCCACGGAGCCTATCGCTCAACGGACTCGCCTCGGATGGATCGTCCTCGGGCCAGTCGACACTTCCACTTCAAACTCGGCTCGTATTCAATATTCTTCGACCGATGACGAGGTCACTTCGTTGCTCGCGAAGTTTTGGGAGCAAGAGGAAATTCTTCCGGACTCGGCCCCTACACCCGACCCGGACGAAGCCTCTTGTGAGCGACACTTCCGAGAGACACACACCAGGGACTCTTCCGGCCGATACGTCGTGCGACTTCCCTTCAAGGCCTCACCTTCGACACTCGGAGACTCTTATTCGGGAGCAAAGCAGTGTCTTCTTCGGCTTCAACGACGCCTTGCTTCGACCGAGACGTATCGAACGCTTTACCACGGCTTTCTTCACGAATACGAAACCTTGTCGCATATGGTTCGTGCGACAAAAGCTAATACTTCAACATCCCGGTATTTTCTTCCGCATCATGGCGTCTTCCGTGCCCAGAGTACATCGACGAAACTTCGCGTCGTTTTTAACGGTTCCTTCAAAACGACAAGCGGAACTTCACTGAACGACATTCTTCACACCGGAACCAAACTTCAGCGGGACTCTTCAGACGTTCTCTTATGGATCAGACGGCATCGCTTCATCTTCGCCACGGACATTACCAAAACGTTCCGGCAAATTGCCGTGCATCCGGACGATTGGGACCTTCAACAAATCCTATGGGTCGATTCTCAAGACCGAATCGTCTCATACCAGCTGACCACCGTCACATATGGACTGAGCTGTACGCCCGTCCTCGCCATCCGGGTCCTGCTTCAACTTGTTGAGGACGAAGGACACAACTTCCCACTGGCGATTCGACCGTTGACGGAAGGCCGATACGTGGACGATATCTTCGCTGGCGCTGATACTATCGACGAACTTCAGTCAACGGCGGTGCAACTTCAAGGAATCTGTCAACGCGGATGTTTCCCACTTCAGAAATGGACGGCAAACTCCAAGAAGGTTCTGCAACATGTCTCTTCAGAATCTCAATCGGATGCGATGCTCCTTCAATCGGACGATTCGAACGTGAAACTTCTCGGCCTCGTATGGAATCCCGTCGAGGACAACTTCCGCTTCACACTTCAGTCCTCCTTCAACTCGGAGATCACAAAGAGGACAATTCTTTCGGAGACGGCTTCCTTGTTCGATCCATTGGGCTTCATCGCACCCGTCATCATCGTCGCGAAGGTCTTCCTGCAGGAACTATGGTTGGCGAAACTTCAGTGGGATGACCAACTTCCAATGCGGCTCCAGGAGAAATGGCTACGCTTCAGAGACAGCATGAGCGATCTCTCGCTTATCAGTCTCCCGAGATGGCTACAACGGTCACCTTCACATCAGGTTGAACTTCATGGTTTCTCAGACGCTTCACAATTGGCCATGTCAGCAGTCGTCTACCTTCGTTCAACTTCACCAGGCGGCTCCACCACAGTCACGCTAATTTCTTCGAAAACGCGAGTCGCACCATTGAAACGACTGTCAATTCCCCGACTCGAATTGAATGCCGTTCTTTTTTTGGCACGGCTTCTGGTTTATGTTCAGAGAACACTCGACCTCGGAGGAACTCCGGTATTCCTCTGGACAGATTCTTCAGTGGCATTGACATGGATCACTTCACTTCCCGCCAATTGGAAGGACTTCGTACGGAATCGGGTAACTTCGATCCAAGAGCTCACTTCGCACGCAACATGGCGGTTCATTGCGGGCAAGGAGAATCCGGCTGATTGCGCTTCACGCGGGCTTACGCCCCGACAATTAGCGAAGCATCTTCTATGGTGGCACGGGCCACCTTGGCTCCGACTTCCCCAACAGTCATGGCCAACTTCTTCTGCAGACGCTCCTCCGGATTGCGACCTCGAGCAACGCCCAGGTCTCGCCTTCATCACCACTTCAGAGCGTAGTCTTCAGGTTTGGGATCTCCTCGACAGGTACGCTTCCTTCACGCGACTTCTGAGGATCACCGCCGTGTGCCAACGAGCGGCAGCACGCTTCAAACGGCTTCCTCACGCATCCTTGGTTTTCCCTCTCACACCTGGAGACTTAGAAGAAGCAAAATTCTTTTGGATACGCCTCGTTCAACGAGCGTACTTCGCGACAGAGCTTAGACTTCTTGCAGCCGGATCGACACTTCCCAAGGGAAATCCCTTGACCGCCCTCACGCCTTTCATCGACCAGCAAGGGACGCTTCGAGTCGGAGGGCGGCTAAAGCATTCACTTCTTCAACCCGAGGCGAAGCATCCACCAATCTTACCTCGGTCTTCACGGCTCACCTCATTAGTCATCTCGGACGCACACTTCCGCACGCTTCACGGGGGTACACAAACCACTCTCAGCTTCCTTCGACGATCGTATTGGATACCAGGCGGTCGAGCGCCAATCCGATCGTTCATTCTTCGCTGCACGACGTGTGCGAGACAACGCGGACTTCAAGCGCAGCAGCTTATGGGACAACTTCCATCCGCACGCGTCACCCCTTCACGACCGTTCTTCCACACAGGTCTTGACTACGCTGGACCCTTCATCATCAAGACATGGCGTGGACGACGAGCAAAAACTTACAAGGGTTACCTCGCGGTTTTTGTCTGTTTCTCAACATCTGCGGTCCATCTGGAACTCGTCACGGATTACACTTCGGAAGCCTTCATTGCAGCATATCGGCGGTTTTCGGCCAGACGAGGCATCTGTCACTCCCTTCATAGTGACTGTGGCACAAACTTCATCGGGGCAGATGCGGCACTTCGGGCATTATTCAAGGGTGGTTCAGCGGAGATGAACTCTACAATCATCTCCCTGACCAACCTTGGTACAAGGTGGTCGTTCAACCCTCCGGCAGCACCTCACATGGGCGGTAAATGGGAGGCCGCTATAAAATCCGCGAAATACCACCTTCGTCGGATAATCGGGGAAACTTTACTTACGTATGAAGAATTTACGACTCTTCTTACGCAGGTGGAGGCCGTACTCAATTCAAGGCCACTTTGTCCCTTGTCGGACGACCCTGAGGACGTAGCTCCTCTTACTCCGGGTCACTTCATTATTGGGGAAGCGTTGACCACCCTGCCAGAACCATCACTGACCGCACTTCCGGAACCCAGGCTTTCACGATGGCAACTCCTTCAAGCCAAACTTCAACACTTCTGGCAGAGATGGTCTTCGGAGTATCTTCAACGGAGCCTGTCAACTTCTAAATGGCACCACCCTTCACACGAGATACGAGTCGGCTCTCTCGTGCCCATCACGGATGAGAGACTCCCACCATCACGATGGCCATTGGCTCGAGTGACCGAACTTCACCCCGGATCCGACGGTCTCACTCGAGTCGTGACACTTCGCACGGCCTCTTCAACCTTCAAGCGGCCAACTTCCAAACTAGCGGTTCTTCCAGTGGACTCTTCGTCAACACAGTAGCCGAAGGCGGGGAGTATGTTCAGAAACGTGCGTAGTGTCGGGAGTCCATGCGAGAGGTCAGCAGGTCTCGGCCTTTGACTCTCGGGTGGACTCGGCCGTACTCGCGCGTAACGAGATCTCCCCCCACTCATCAATCGATGAGCGAGATCGATTTCCGTCTTCTTCACTTCTACTGCGAATCTTCAAGTGCGAGCGTGTTACTCTTCTCTCTTCGGATTTTTCAAAGTTGTATGTTCAGTATTCGAACCCGGCTTTTCTCTGTACATATTCTTTCGGTTCTGTGGATTTATTTGTGAACCTCGGCTTTTCATACGGCAATCTTCCTTCGAATCAGTGGACCAAAGACGACTTACGACCGGCTTTCTTTCTCTGATTATTCTTCTCCCTTACGGCAAATCCTTCGTTATTATTCACGGCAACGACACGGCTTGTCCAACGGTTAACTTCTAACGGACACGTGCGCGAGGCCGGGCGACCGCCATTACTGTGTGTGCGACGGTGTGTAAAATAAAGTGTTACGGTTGTTAATTGTTCACTTCTGTGTTTCATAATCTTTCTCGGACCCTTCACCCTTTCGTCACGAACTTCCTCCTAAAATCTCCCACTCATTCACCAAAAAACCAGATCCGAGGTCTGTCATCCAGACAATAAGTCTTCAAAAGTACAATACCGCCGGCATTAACGTTAAGGTGATGTGAAAGGCCCGGACGAACTCCGACGACGTCGGCATAGTAGTGAACTTGCGCGCTACGCAACACCGCTAGATGGCAGTGCATAGCTCAAAGGCCCAAATAGGCCCATAGGCCCAAAGTGCGAAGCCTCGGCAAGAAACGATAATCTCCAGCCAAATGCAAGTATTGCGCCGCGAAATAGACGGGATCAGGATGGATCATGGATTTTCTCCAAACTTTGCACACTTCTAGTCGTCCATTAGAACAACATAATGTGCAAGTAGTAAGGCGTACTACTCAAGCGTTTTCGAGAAAATCGCAAGAGAAGTCTTCCGCGTTCAATATATACCGGGGCGTTGCAACGGTAGTCGATAAGTGGTGACGGCCGAGTGGTTAGCATTCGTGTTCCGTAATCTCTGGGTCTCTGGATCGAGTCCAGTTTTAATTTTTTTTTAAATTATATAATTTTTACAACATTGGTCATATTATTTCGTATATATTACGACTCAAACTCAATGAAAAAAATATGTGTATTTGTATGAACATGTATTGAATTGCCGTTGTTATGTGGCTGTTTACTAAATTTTATTATTAGAACAAATATCATATTTATTATTATCGAGAAGTAAACGACCAAACGCATATAGTTTTCTTGAAAATGAGAAATCTCTTCCAAACCAGGCTTCGAAATACACGTATTTTTTTCATTATATCGCCTTTCAATTTTAATATATATAAACAAATATGACCAGTGTGGAAAAAAAGATAAAATTGGCAAAAAAATGATCGGAACTCGATCCAACAATTGCGAAACAACTCGACCACCACCATCTAAGCCTGCTCTACACATTGGACGAGACATCTCGCCGAATGTCTCGGGCGGGACTCGCCTCTCACGAGACATGAAAAATATGCCCCTCCGCACTCTTTTGTTGCTCAGTTGATGTCTCATCTTTTTTTATTCGTTATAAGTGTAGAGGGCGATCTCGTCTATGGACACGAGACACCCGAGATCCCTTTGACTCGTGTAAAAAAACCGACAACGGACCGAGACTACACGAGACGGCGAGAGGCGAGACGAGTCAGCCCTCACACTCTCGTATTGGCCAACATTCGTTATGTCTCGGCGAGTGTGCAGAGCCGGCTTTACACTTGCAACGCACCGGTATATATTGGACGCGTAAGATTTATCTTGCTATTTTTCCGAAAACGCCTAACAATAAGTAGGCATTATCGCTTGCACATTATGTTGTCCTAATGGACTTCTGAATGTATAAAAAGTTTGAAGAACATCCGTAATCCGTACGTCGTGGCCCCCTTTAATTTAAGTTTCATATGGTCGACTAAGAATCGATAATTCTCGATCGAGTTTCGACTCTGCTAGTTGCATTCGTGAAGCGCCTCCCTTCAGTCAAATGCACATGTGTCAAAACGTGTACATAATAATACGGAGTGAAATTTGCGACCACGTGGTGCATCTCATGTTTCCCATAGTTTCGCTCGGCGCGAAAAAGCGCTATCAGCGCTCGAAGTTTCGCGAGGGAGAGGCGGGATATGCACGAACTACGTACACAACCCCGCTCTCCTATACCAATTGCTATTATCGGCCTACCCCATGTTATTTGCGGACAAATGCCATTTATGTAATATTGCACGTGTAGAAACGTGCAGGTACTCATTGTGTCCCATTTTTCATCGTCTAGTGCGTAAAGACCACAGTTTTTTGATTCGAACCATTAATAAGTCAATAAATGCAAATCTGCAGCCAAAATTACCACGTGGTAACGAAATCTGTGAATTTTTGAGCGATTTTCGAAATTCTGCGACCTTTAGGCTATGCAGGACTATCAACTGTATAACATACTCAAATTTCAGCTCATTCCGTTCATTAGTTTAGGAATGGCATTTGTCCGCAAAATGCATGGGCCGCAGGGACGGTAAAGAAGAGCTATCACATCACCTTAACCGAGATTTAACATTTGGAGGTTGCACGGTCGGATTTACATCTCTTGTGTGCGTGTGTGTGCTCGCACGCACACATGCACACGCACGCACGCACGCACACACACACACACACACACACACACAAACACCCCCCCCCCCCCACACGCGCGCGCGCACGCACGCACACACACACACACACACACACACACACACACACACACACACACACACACACACACACACACACACACACACACGCACACACACACACACACACACACTCACTCACTCACACGCGCGCGCACACACACAAGAGATGTAAATCCGACCGTGCACCACCCCCACGTGGTACATCTCGGTTAACGCTAATGCCGGCGGTATTGTACTTTTGAAGCCTTATAACTCCAAAAGTAATTGATGAAAAAACATTTAATTATAGTGTTTTGGAAAGCTCTCGAGATCAGCTACAAGAATATGTAATAAAAAATAGGGGGTGCCATTTAAAAAAATTGAAGTGACCTTCACGTGACCTTCAAATGACTCTTCAAGGTCAATTCAATAGCACCATCTTATAGATCATTCGGAACCATACAACTTTTGTCTGAAACATTGTTCTCTAAAATGCTTTATTTTTGAGATATTCGACCGTTTCCAGACTTTTATAACACCCTGTATATAGAGCCCACACAATCTTGCAAGCTACACAGGCACACTCGAGTTGGTATCCTAGTGACTAGAGGCGCTGACAGTGTTTTCGTTCTGTCTCCCTTCCTCTCTATGTTTGAAATCCCAGTCCAAATCAGTACGCGACCTCGCGCGATCGTTTTCTTTATTCATAACGCGTTTTGATTGTAAAGTGAGTTAAAATGCCGAAAAGAAACGTGTGTGTATATAATAGGTGTACAGTGTGTAAAGCGCAATTTCTGTAGATCAGTTTTCACCGTTTTCCACTAGAGGAGAACTTGTAAGTCGTCTTTATTTGTATCGCGCAACAATGTATATAATGCCCTTCGATGGTTTCATACGTTTCCAGATTTATTTTTATCGGAAAAACATCGTACTTTTGCATTTTGGCATAGGTCTGACTTTATTCCATGATTCTTTTTTCTTTATCAACTTAACAGACGATTGCTATGGATCAGTCGATCCGGGAATTCGTCTCTAGGTCTGCTGACTGCCAGCAGATAAGGAATGTACGGATTTGTAGCACGCATTTTTTGCCGAGAGATATTATCTCAGTGGGTAGGACAGGTAAAACGCGCGTAAGGCCTGGTGTACTGCCCATTGATGCGGGTATCGCGACCGTTAATAGCCAAATTAATGTAACGAACAATGTCAACGTTAATGAAATCGAACCGGAGAATGTTGCGATCGCAAATCGCGTCAGCTTATCTATTAAAACAAACCCACGTGTAGATACTAAAGTCAAAGGTAAACGTTTCACCCCTGCGGAACGAAAGTTGCGACGATTGATAAACGCGTAGCGAAAAGATGTGATTCATAAAAATCAAACGATTCGGCGATTGCAGGCAGCATTAAAAAAAACTACTGAATCCGTCGTGTTTTTTAAGGCTTCAAATTCTATGGCCGATAGCCAAATAAATTTCATTAAAATGCAAATTCGACACATCAAAAAACTGCCATGGACACAAGATGAGAAGCAATTTGCTTTATCTTTATTTTATAAATCGCCGAATGCGTATTATCATTTAAAAGACAATTATAATTTTGCATTGCCATGCGTTCAGGTAATTCGTACGTGGGTGAATAGTCTCCACCTATCGCCCGGAATCAGTCCCGGGATTTTTGCAAAATTAGCGACGAAAGCTAGAGCAATGGCCGGACTCGAGGCACAATGCGTTTTGATGTGGGACGAGATGTCGATCGAGCGGCTTCTAGAGTATAATTCTAAAGACGATTTGGTCGAAGCTTTTCAAGGCCTCGGCGAACTCGGGAGAACTAATGAAATAGCGAACTACGCGTTTGTTTTTATGATTCGCGGGCTTAAATTTTCATGGAAGCAGCCGCTCTCATATGTCGTCTCACATGGAAACGTACGTAACATTGATATCAGATCCCTTCTGAACATGATTTTAAATTCGCTTTTTTCAATTGGTTTCATCGTTCGATACATGGTATGCGATCAGGGATCAAGCAATCGTACGGCGATAGTATCCATGGGGGTGACGGAAACCAAACCATATATTGAACGCGCCGGTTATAAAATCTTTTTAGGGTTCGATGTTCCGCACTTAATAAAAAGCGTTCGAAATAATTTGCTCGGGCGAAATTTCGTAATTGGCAATGATCGCGTTTCGTGGGGAGTTATTCACGAACTTCGTAACGTCGAACGACATAAAATATGTAGAGACGCCTCGAAACTTTCCGATTTACACGTAGGGCCGAACGCGTTACAAAAAATGAAAGTAAGCCTCGCGACGCAAGTTTTTAGCCGTTCGATATCGGCCGCGATAACTGTCGGGAAAGTCACGGGCGAATTGCAGCATCCGAATTGTGTTGCGACCGCGAATTTTGTTCAAAGATTAAACGATCTCTTCGATTGTTTGAATAGCCGGTGTTTAACGGATCCGAACCCGCTGCGACGCGCGTTATCGAGTACGCAACCACAGGTTGAAGATTTTCTTCGGGCGTTCCTGCAGTGGCTTGAAAAATGGACGGTTTCAGTCGGAAATAACCCGCCGTGCTTCGAAGGTTTCCGATTGACGATTAGGAGCGTGCTCGGATTGTGGGCCGATATGAGGAATGACGGGGATCTTTATTTAATCTCTTCCAGATTAAATCAAGATCCTCTAGAAAATCTTTTTGGCGTTATCCGGAATCGCGCCGGTCATAACGACAATCCATCAGCAATGTGCTTTCGTCGTAATCTTCAGTATGCGATGACGGCACATCTGATGAAACCACCGGCAGAAACCAATTGCGAACCTGATGACTCGATTGCATTTCTTGCTATCGAGATGGAGGAGCAGCGTGAAATTGCTGAAATTCAAATAATGTCTGACGGTAATCGAGACATCAGCTTTGACAAAAACGAATCAGGAGCCGGCGTGTTGAAGAAATCAGATCAGACGGGGGAACATTATAGCATTCATGATAAATTCACAACAATAAATCCGCTTGAGGAATGCTCGATGAAGTATGTTGCAGAATATCTCATCCATAAGTGTAACAATAAATTCAACTGTCAATGGTGTAATAACGCGTTCCCGAGGGGTCATCAATATTTTGAGCAGACAAATGACCTCTTGATTTTTTGGAAATCGTACAAAAATCACACAAATGATGAACTTAGCTCTTTGCAAGTACCATCCGATGAATTTCTTGACGTGGTGATAACTGCTTATAAAGTTTTTAGTTCACAATTTCACAAAGTTTGCCACATTAATAACGTTTCAAAGTATCTCGAAACCTGCATCAGCAATGCTGTATTTCAAAAACACGCCGACTTTTGGTCTGTTGCCGGAGATTGCGCTCTCCATCGTGAATATATATTGAAATTTTTCGTGCGGGTACATTTGTTTATTTATTTAAAGTGGAAATCGCGTGACATTCGCGACGCGTTGAATCGGAAGCATTTTTTGAAAGGTACCGTGACCCAACCGAATCGCAAATTATTGAAAGTTACCCATCAATAAGGGGTGCACTATTCCAAAAAAAACGCGCATGTATTCACACAGACACACAACAGGGTTTAGAGTCCTAAAATACTGTGGAAGTGACGCGCCATAGGGTCCCTGATTTTGTGCGTGACGTACATGCATGCGCGTACGCGGTATAAATATGTATTTTTTCAGATTTAATTAAGCACTGGAGAGAATAATATTTCAATAACTAACCATGTTTTGCCACAACGATTTATATATAAATGGTTTTCATATAAACTAATATTTTCCATGATTCAAATTACTCGTTCTTTTCAATTTGTAATTAGTAATTCATACATGGTTAGTTAAAGAAACATTTACCTTCAACTTTTCATGCTTGTCAGAAATATAAATATGCTTTTTTTAATTTTGCTATAACCCTATCCCCCCCCCCCCCCACTCCTCGATACATCCTTCCCTTCCAGATGGAAGACGTCCACCACCTTCGCGTGGTTTCCATTGAGTAATTTTAGCTCACGCACGTTCTTTTAATTGCTGTTGCACGAAATAATAAATGTATTTGCAAGGCGTGAACTAAAATTAGCTGAAAGTGGGCAAGGATGCAGAAATTAAAACTCTTAGCATTTTTCATAATTCTTTTTCGTTAATATATATGAAAAATAAAATTTATCTATATGCAAAAAGTATAATAAAAAGTATAATAATAAAATATAACAAAATCAAATGCATTCCAGGGAGATTCGATCGTTCGCCTCTTGCAGGCGAGAATTCAGAGACGACAGGGCGTTTACGTTCTCGTGACTCCGCCCACAGGAGCGAGTACAGTATCGGCGTGACGTCACAATCAACCGCCGCGACACCAAGTGGCAGTTTCTGGCGGAAAAAAACTTTGCTTCAATTTAAGGATAGGCATATTCCTTCTATAGGAGACTTCGTTGTCTATAGTGAACCTTTTCTTCATCTGTTCTTTTTCATAAGTATAAAAATAGTGAAATTAATTGAGAAGTTTATATATTTTAATTTACACGGAACGTAGCTGTATCGTATCACCAGTATCACGCATTGATAAAAATATATCCTTTGACAAGTGTTTATAGATTATGTACAATTTTCGGTTATGTTACTCCGGTCGTTTGTTTATCTCGCAATATCATCCTGCCGCTCCCAGGATTGGTCAGTTACGGACGCCGACAGCGTCAGTAAAAGTACAGACTTTTGAGACGCTTTTTAGATCGCTGTGACACTCCTTTCCTCTCGACCCCTGGGTTACTCTATATTCTAAACAGAGATTACAGGCTAGTCCAAAATTTTCAATTTTTTGATAATTTAAGAATAGTTCGAACAAGGCTGATTTTTGGATATATTATCCAGAACACCATTCCAAAGTAATATTAGAAATTAGAAATTTTTTGTTGGGTTCAAGGGGATAAAGAACACAAACAAATGCGAAAAACCGGGCCGCGCGACATTTTTCGTTCCGCTGCGAGTTAGGAAAAATATTTTAAAAATCTAATCACCTACGTTTGTAGCTCATTAAATTCTGAACAAAAAAGTCCGCGATTACCCATGTCTGTCTCCCATCCAAAAACAATGCCAAGCACGTTAACTTTTGGAAATCGACACTGTAGCCGAGGCGCTAATTAGTGTGCGTGAGTATCAGTGACGCGTCGATCCCCGGCAGATGTGCGAGCGCGTACACTTATTCGGGGCAAAGTGTCCGTAAGCATTTGATCGCGTCGCGAAAAAACCAAAAGTTAACGGGCTCGGCATTGTTTTTGGGTGGGCGATAGACATGGGTCATTGCGGACTTTTTTGTTCAGAATTTAAGGGCAGGATAGGGTTTAAACTATTTTTTTCGATTTTTTTTAAATTTTAGCTGGAGGCATAATATCTCAAGAATATTGTGTCTAAAAATCAAGTCGATCGGAGCAAAATTGACGACGTTATGAGTATTTTTATACCTGCCCAAATTTTCTGCCTACCTGACCGGAGCGCGCTATTGTTGCCTGGCAGCTGTTACGCTCTCTATATAATACCTTCCCTTAATCGTCATCTTTCTGTATAGAAATTTGAAAACAAGTCCAAACGTGATTGGACCTGAATTACATTTTCAGTCAGTGCAGAGTATATAATTTAGTATAGCAGCAAACGTTCTATCGAGCAGACGTACACGTGCTTTCCGATTTTCGCATCATTTTAGCTCCATTTTCGTTCAGTTTTGTGTGAAATTATTGCCAAAATGCCGAAAAAAGTGACAAGATCTGATAGAACATCAACTGGGTCGAGATTATATCGATCTAGAAAAATTGTGCCGCCGCAAAAACGTAAAAAACGAAGACATTTCAACAATCAGCGTATAGGCCGAGCAGATCAGGAAGCCGAAAAACAGACGAAAGAAGGCAGACTTCGTCGTAGACAAGAGCAAAAAGATGCTTTAGACATCCTGGATGACAGCAACATCCTTTATGGACCTGGCATCGATGATTCAGTGTGAGGTAAGCCGATAAAACTCACTTACGAACGTTTCATCTCAAATTTTTTAGTGTTCAAAACTTTAAAGCGTTTTTCCCACAACTCACATTTTCAAAGTCGGTGCCCATCATAACTTCAAAACTACTGCACCGATCCTTTTGAAATTTTGCACACTATTTCTGTACATAATTTACGAGGTAACGCTGGAGTGTTTTTTCAAATTTGTTTATATTTTTCATTTTATAACAACAAATTAACCGATTTTTTCGCATAAAATCGCGTTTTTCCCGTTAAAGTGTTCCCAAAAATTGAAAAAAATATATTTCGACCCCCCCCCCCCCCCCCCCAGCGTTACCTGGGGAAAGTCCTCATCTAACGATATAACTTTGATTTTTTGATTTCAGATGATCCAGCACGGAGTTGTGATGGGCACCGCAATTCAACGTTTTTCCGAGACGCTTGACAAAAATTGCTGCCATCGCCGTATTTTTTAATATTTCTTCGTGAAAATTGGACACAATATTCTTCGAATGTCACAATTTAACGTACCATTGGTTTAAATAAATAGATTTTAACCCTTTCGTCAAAAAAGAATCATAAAAATGTGCCTTTTTCACACGAGTTAACCCTACCCTGCCCTGAATGAGCTACAAACGTAGGTGCTTAGATTTTTTAAATATTTTTCCTAACTCGCAGCGGAACGAAAAATGTCGCGCGCGGCCCGGTTTTTCGCATTTGTTTATGTTCTTTACCCCCTTGACCCCAACAAAAAAATTGTTCAAACTATTCTTAAATTATCCTAAAATTAGAAATTTTGTACTAGCCTATTAGGGGGGAGATCAGCAACGATCGACTAAAATTGAAACCTCGAGGATTTGTTCTGCGACATCTGAGAGGCTAGAGGGCGTACTTTTTTGTACCCACGGCCCACAAACTATCTTAGTCATGTAGGTATATGGAGTCTATATAAGGAGACTGAACATAATACGTTTCCGCACGAACAATGGACACGCTTTTCGGTTCTCAATTGGTTTAACTTCTGATCACTACCAGCGCTGTGCTCGGAGATGCGCTTTTTGTGTGTGTGTGTGTGCATCGCGTTTACATGCTATCGCGCATCGCGTATGTTTGCTAACGCCTATAACGTGACGCACACGGATTACAGTGTTTTAATTTCATATCGAAGATTTGTTCCTACGACACGAATTGGTACAAAAAACAGCGTGATTTAACCCTAGAAAGATGATCTTATTTTATCTTATTCTATATAATACTAGCGGTACCCGGCATGCGTTGCAACGCCGTTTTGGTGTCATCATTTATTTGACATACAATATTTTTTAGGCACTCACTATAATATATATAAATATATATTAAAAAGTGCCTATTAATATCGCCTTCCAAAAATCTTCGTCACGGGAGCCGTCCGTCCGCACTCAAATCTCAGCAACGCATGAACCGATCGAGCTGAAATTTATACTACAAATGTATTTTATTATAACAAAGATGCCTTTTGTGTATAAATCCATTCGGACTTTGTTAAATATAAAAATTGTTAAAAACATACCTATTTTGGGGCCAAAAAGCTATTTTGTATCTATCAATGTCCGGATATCAGCAATCTGTGAACTAATGTTTATATAACTTATAGTATTTCTTTATAAGACCTCAAAGAAGTGTCTTCTAGAGTTTAAAGACTTTACAATTCTGTTAATAATTAAATTTGAACAAAAAAAACGCTTTTTTGCATTTTTTTACAATTGCACAGAGACGCGTGAACGAATTTTTTTGATTCTCGCTTATTACTTTAATTTTAATGTATTTGAAGTACTTCAAGAGTTTCAAGTCATTTGAACAATTATAACATAGAGTTTTTTAAAATATTTTTTCAACATGTTTGACATAAAAAAACACTCATTCAACAAAAGTTATATCGTTTCTTGTCTTTGAATAGAATATGACACTTCTTCGAATTTATCCATTTTATATACACTTTTATTATTTGTACACATCAAAATTATTCATAATACTCACTGTTTTATTTTTTTTTCACTTCACAAATATTATTAATTCAGCATATAAAAAAATAACCTCGAACGTAACTATTAAAATATACTTATATAAAAAAATAACCTCGAACACTGTTAAAATATACTTCTTCACAAAAAAAAATGTTCATACAACAACACCACTTTTAATTCGATGAAATTACGCGAATTATCATTTATCGCGATTAATATTTTATAAAAGTATTTAAAACAAAAAAAAATCTTCGTAATTACACTGACAGGCATAGATCACCGATACA
Organism: Netelia inedita; assembly: GCA_964017225.1. Taxonomy (NCBI): domain Eukaryota; kingdom Metazoa; phylum Arthropoda; class Insecta; order Hymenoptera; family Ichneumonidae; genus Netelia; species Netelia inedita. The sequence continues at coordinate 15,583,987 of OZ024924.1, read as the reverse complement.
CGAAAGAGAGGGAAGACTCATATCGACGAAGATCGAGTCCCAGCAAAGCTCACTTCGTGCCCCAGCGGTAAGATGTCGTTAGTATCGTCATGTGTGTGGAGATCGAAGGTGTCTGTCGCTATGAGTTATAGAGAGAGAGAGGATATAGGAGTATACCATTACCGTTGGTTGGTAAGGTAGAGCGAAGCCGGAAAAAGGCAAGTGCGTTTCGTCTCGGGTACAGTGACAGACTCGTCAGTAGGGCTGTGTCACTGTACCCTGCCCTAGACGCGCTGGGTGTTAGGATCTAGGGGACGTTGGATATATATGGAAACGCTTGTGCCTCCGACCGCTTGTGAGAAACGCTCGAACGAGAATGCGCCGCGTGGCGGTGAGAGGTGGAACCTCCACAGTACTCCCCTCTCAGTGAGAGCGTTGCGAAGTGAGCTGGTGAAGCGAGCCAGTGTTGACCGGTGAGAGTGGCGAACGTTGTTCCCGTATCTCATGTCGGTGAGAACGTTGCCATGGTGGTCGATCCGGATGAGCGTGTGTGCCGAGGAGTTGCGGAGAGCGTCGTTGAGTGTGTTGTCGCATGAACGGACGATCAGCGACGTTCTCCCTGTATGTGAGCGTGAGCGATGGTAGACGTGGGCCCTACGTCGTGTCGTAAGCGTTGCTCGGTGTGGCTCAGCTAGTTGCTGAGCGTGTTGATTGGCTCCTATGTGTTTGGCGGCTCGATGTTGGCTGTGGTTGACTTCATGTTGTAGGCTGTGATTGACTTCGGCTTTTTTGGTCGTGTTGACTCCATGTTGTAGGCTGCGTAGTTCGGATCACGTCGGGGTCACCAATTGTGGAGATCGAAGGTGTCTGTCGCTATGAGTTATAGAGAGAGAGAGGATATAGGAGTATACCATTACCGTTGGTTGGTAAGGTAGAGCGAAGCCGGAAAAAGGCAAGTGCGTTTCGTCTCGGGTACAGTGACAGACTCGTCAGTAGGGCTGTGTCACTGTACCCTGCCCTAGACGCGCTGGGTGTTAGAATCTAGGGGACGTTGGATATATATGGAAACGCTTGTGCCTCCGACCGCTTGTGAGAAACGCTCGAACGAGAATGCGCCGCGTGGCGGTGAGAGGTGGAACCTCCACATGTGCTTGTTACGTTGATGTACAGTACGCTTATGTGTACGCAAGAATAATCCACCGGAATGTCGGGCTTGCTATTGGCTATCGTTAAAAGCCTTCACACATGAATCTCCGTAACACGTAATACTGTGACATCCAGAGTGAATGAACATAAATATTTATTAATTTCCCTATTTTTTGCCTACGCCAAGCGCAATAGCACGGGATTGGGAAGAGAAGAGTATTTTGTACGGAATTGAATTAAGAATAATTCCAAGAAATTATGTAACAAAATATAACTACTATTTATTTAACGATATACAAAAGTTCTGTTGAAATTTAAAGTGATTTCTGTTTGACATTTCGAGCGCGGTTTACAGTAGTTGCCTTACTTGGATATGAAATTGTTGTTGTTGTATTGTTGTTGAATCGTTGTCGGTTGGTGTCGATTGATAAAATTGTTGTTGTGTTTTGTTCTGTTGTTGTATGTTGAGTTGTTGTCGAAGTGCACTGAATTTTCTGACTAACTATAATAGTCTTTTACAATAAAAGAAGTTGTTGATGATCAGAGTCAGAAAGGAATGAATACGAGAACTAGATATGGAAATACTGATTGCTGACTCTGTTGACTGGCTGGAGAAGACTGACTAAAAGTTATTCCCTATTGAAAGACAGCGATGTTCTAACGGATTTGGAAGTGCTTATAGTAGGGAGGTTCGCATTCTTATTCGTTAAAATTCTTAACATCTATGAAGGGATCATTACTATGATTGGAGGGTTGAGAATTCGGAGGGATGCTAAGATCGTGGGTGGAAGGGATATGTTTTTCTGGGAAAGTAAATGTTATGTAAAACATAAATAAAAGGAATCGGACTACGTCGACGGTCAATAGCCATATGGTTCGTGTTCGTCTTATCCTAGAAAAGACATAAATTTACGGTCCCTTTTCTCGATGCGAAAAAGGGCCTGTCGATAAACATAAGAAATCGACGGGGTACAGCCATGTGGCCCCGCTAGCACTTATCTCGGAAAGCGATAAAATTACGGTCGCTTTCCTGACGGGAAAAGCAACTCTCAAAAATATATATGTGCCTAAGAATAATGAAAAGGAAAATTAAACTACATCTACGCGGATGTTACACCCCCACACTTAGTCGATTGTCAGAGGGCGAAGCGCGGTTGACAATTGATCTCGGTAGAGATGGAAATCGTTACATTACATTGATTTCGTTATGTATAAATGAAATAAATTTTAAAATTAAAATTAACAGAATAGTTATAATCGTAAGTTTCGTGTATGTATATAACAGAAAGAAAATCGACTTACTCGCAAAAATTTAAGAAAGGAAACTAGGTTTAGGTGATTGAACGGAGCGAAGGGTAGAATGAGGGTACAACTCTTGACAACCAGCTTGTTCGCTGGAGTCCTTCAGATTCACCTCTGGCTCTGGAGCTGAAGGTTGATCGTTGTGAATTTTTTCCAATCCAGTTTCTACATCCTTTTCCCTTGGTCGCTTGGCTAGATGGATCAAAAGATGCGTCATAGAATCCCATATGGCGCCGAGCAGATATATGGACCATCCGTAGACCGTATGAAGAGCATATCCATGGATCATGGTGTCAACTACGAGTTTAACACCTCGAATGATAAGAACGATGCCGATGATACCAGCACTAGCCGTTCCAAATTGCACGAATCGTCCCCACGTATGATTCCAGGTTGATTCAGCAAGATGCTGTAGAGATTTCTCATCCAATAGATTGAGGAATCGTTCCCCTTGATTGATTGTGTGTTGACCACTAATGCCTCGTACTATATTATTTAGCACAGCTGGTTTTTCCACGGGGAACATGATGTGTTCTCGTAGTTTTTCGATGTCTTCTTTAGTGTAGATCCCACTGGATGCTAAGGATGCTGGATTTATGTAACGCAGCGTAGGCTTCGTCATTGGTTTCATCGTTGCTGGTGCTATGGCTTCGACTGGAGTAGGCGTGAATCTATACCACGCATCTCCAAAAAGATAATACGGTGGAAGAAGAGCGTTGCAAGTTGTTTGTGTCCCCTTTTTGGATAGGATATGGGTTCGTGGAGTGAAGAAAAAGGTTTCATTTCCGCGAGTGACTGGTAACTGGTTGTAACATTCGGTTAGTCTAAGTAACGTTACTTCTACAGATATACATTTTATTATATGTACTACTTCGCCGGCTAACACTGCCATATAACCGGGCCCCTTCATTAATCTATACGCAAATTCGTCAGGAGCCTGTGTTGCAAGAGACAAACTATTTTGCAAAATTTGACGTTCCCTGTTACATTGTTGGACTAGTATGTCGTGATACAGAGATTTCATTTGTTGTCTGATGTGTCGTTCCACATATATAAATTTCGAATTGACATAAGCGAATATATCTAAATTGGCAATGGGCACTTTTCCTTTGATAGCAAATGAATTAGATCTGGTTGTTTCGAATATAAATAACTTAGGGTGTTCTGTGCTGATGATAGTGTAACCACAGATTTTATCCATTTCTCCACTTCTAAGTGCGAAAGTCACATCTCCTGAGGTAACTGAATAAATACTACGGAGTACTCCTGATTCGGTTTCCATGATTTTATCGGCTATACCAGTATAAAGAATTCCGTAACGGTCAAATCCGCAATTTTCGCGCGGTCTTGTATTCCAGAAGGTATGCCCACCGTCAGGATCTTCGCAGGTAGCTTCTAACAATAGGCAAATGGTGCCAGATCGTAAGTGTATACGGTTAGAATCTAGACTTATTTGAGCGGAATAACTTCGTAAAGATATTTTAACCGTGCCTTGCACTATTACGTTATCCCATGTTCCGTATGGGTCAGAATACGATGCGCCACTACAATGGCCGTCATCCTTCATTTTACCAGCTAGTGTAAGACTGCTTGTGGTTGTTCGATTGACCTTAATTCCCGTTATTATAACATGTCCAATACGAGTCGATCCATATTTATGCATCTCTTGGCAAGCTTCATGACTCACGGTCTCAAGATATTCCGTTTGACCATTATTAACAATCGAGACGTGAGAATGCATACCACAATAATAAATTATCCGTAGTATCTCGATTTTACATTGAATGACTTGGGTTTCGGTATATTCGTTTAATTGAAGTAGTTGTATGAATTGTTTGGTTACTTCTACATTAGGAATGGGTATACTGCACTCGTCGACATCGAGTAAGGATAGGGTAGTTATATTGGTTGCGCTTGATCCACAGTCGTAACCCACCATGGAAAAAACGGGATGAATTATGCATAGAATCCATATTAAACGGCAGACTGCCATTTGCCTTCTGTAAAAGGAAATTAGTATTAGAATATTGTTAAAATTATGTATATATATATATATATATATATATATATATATATATATATATATATATATATATATATATATATATATATATAATTATTCTTAGAAATCGGAATCTTCGTTCGCTTCCCTTTTGCATTTCCGTTTTGGTTTGTTCGCGCTTTCCGAGCTGATGTACGAAGTTCGCAAACGATTTTCATGAACAATGCGGGTAGCCTTGTTATATTGGATTTTCACATTGCCCTTGTTCAATTTTTCTATGACCTTGTGTGGTCCTGAATATTGATCTCCCAGTTTACCGGGTTTCGTTCCCTTAAGGAGATAAACATAATCGCCGATCTTGAAATTTCGAGGATTCGCGTTTTTGTCATAATATTTTTTTGATCGATGCTTTGAGTTGACAAGATTCTCATAAGCGAGACTACGAATACCGTTTATTCGAGTTATTAAGTCTATTAAATAACCTTGGTAAGTTGGCAATTGATCATACTCACGTAGAGGTTCGCTTGAGGGTGTCCTGGCCAATCTTCCAAAGACAACTTCGTAAGGAGTATGTTTCGTACTTTCGTGAATACTCGTATTGTACGAAAACATTGCTAGTTCCAACCATTGATCCCATTCGTGATCTTGGTTTGTATACTGTTTTAAAAATTCTCCTAAGACGTGATGCGATCTTTCAAGTGACCCATTCGACTGTGGGTGGTATGCTGTTGTCCGATACTTTTTAATTCGAAAACGTTTCGCTATCCGTTGCATCAGGCTGCTCAAAAAATTACTGCCTTGATCTGTTAACATTGCCTTTGGTGCTCCGAACACGCAAATAAAACGCTTAATAAATGCGTCCGCAATAGTTGTTGCTAAAGCGTTCGGCAAAGCGATTGCTAGACAATATTTAGACAGTTGGTCCTGAATGGTAAGTATATACTCGTTCTTGCTTGTCGTAGGTTTCATTGGCCCTACTATATCTAATGAAATTTTTTCAAAAACTGTACCTGGTGTGTCAGTTATTATCATTGGTTGCTTGGTTTTGACACGAACTAGTTTCTTTATTTGGCAGTCTAAGCACTGTTGAATTCGCCTCTGAACATCTGCTTTAAGATTCTCCCAATAATACTCGCGTTTGATTCGATTATAAGTTTTGGAAACCCCTTTATGACCTCCTATCGGAGCTTTATGTAATTCGTAAAATACCATATCTCGATTTTCAAGCGGTACATACTTCAATGTCCCTGAACAGATGAGGATTTTAGTCTTGCAGTCCTTAAACGTGGTTTTGAGAAGATTCATAACTTCTTCCCACATCAAATTCTCAATGTGAGTATTTTGAGCAATGCTAAATGATTCAAGTTGGTGGCTTTCGCAGATTTCCTTCAATTGTTCGAAGGTTTGGTGTATATTTGCGGTTAATACTGTCAACGATTCTTCTTCTTCACCGCGTATTACCAGAGCAATATGAAATTTTTTTCGAAGCTTGAATGTGTGTGCCTTACCAACAGTTAAATTTTTCCAGACGGGTAATTTTCCAACGTCATTTAATTTCTGAGATCCGATGTCACATGGTTGTCCAAGAGAGTTGACAAAATAGACCAAGTTGTCATTTCGAAAATGAAGGAATTCTTTAGTACTGACGATATTTGATAGTTTGAATTGGGACGTTGTAATTTGATTTTCGGGTGGTTCTCCATTATCTGACAGCTGTGAATCATCGTCGCTTATATCTGTATTTTGTGATTCGCCTGAGCTAGAGTAAGTGTCAGATTTCTGTGGACCTTGAGTTGTCGAATCCCTACGAGCGTTTGCTATATCCTTCGTGCTTGAATGGATTTCTCTGTTGAGTACTGATTGATTCGGAGCGATTTCGCGAATGGTTGCTTCTACTTCATCGTCACTACTTTCTTCATAATTGACCTGTTGGCGTGCCCGTCGTTTATACCTACTAGGTTCGCGACGAATTTCGGCGTGTACCGTACTTGTTTTCTGTGCTTCTGCTTCACTATCACTAGTTTCCGCTAATTGTCGAGCTAAGTCTTGTCACTCGTCTTCGTGTGTTTTTTTTGTTGTGCACGCGTCACTACATTCACACGCTCTGAGGATTCTACAGGGTTCCGCGATAAAGCATCAGCGTTTACATTTAACTTCCCTGGTTTGTAAACTACATCATAGTCGTATTCGGAAAGTTTGAGGCGCCATTTTAATACCCGAGTGTTCGCATCTTTCGCGGTTTTGAACCAAACTAATGGCTTGTGGTCAGTGACAAGTGTGAATCTCCTACCGTAGATATATGGCCGAAAAGCCTTCACGCTATGGATTATTGCCATTGCTTCTTTCTCGTAGGTATCGTAACGGAGTGGAGCACCTCGCAATACACATGATGTATATGCAATCGGCTTATCCTTACCGATTTCCCCTTGTGATAAAACTCTACCTAAGGCGAAGCCTGAGGCATCCGTTGTTATTATGAACGGTTTATCGAAATCAGGATACTGAAGTATTGGAGCCGTGCATAATTTGTTTTTTAAAATATCAAAAGCTTTCCGCGTCTCGGTATCCCATGTAAAGTCCATATCATTCTCTAAAAGTCGAGTCAGTGGTTTTGCAATTTTTGAGAAATCCTTGATAAATCTACGATAATACCCTGTCAACCCTAAAAATTGACGAATATTTTTAGCTGTTTTCGGAACCGGGAATTTCTCCACTGCTATTAATTTTTTTGGATCAGGTTTTAAGCCTTCCTTGCTGATTGTGTGGCCAAGATAATTCACTTCCGGCCGGAGAAATTCACACTTGTCCGGCTGAAGCTTGAGTTTAGCAGCGCGCAATCGATTCATTAACTCATTAATCTTTGATTCGTGCTCTGCAAGAGTTTTCGCGTAAATTACGATATCGTCAAGGTATACAAAGAGGGATACCCCTTGCAGTCCACTAAGTACAATATCCATCAGGCGTTGGAATGTAGCTGGCGCATTTTTTAACCCAAATGGCATCCGCGAAAATTCATAATGTCCGTGGGGCGTAGAGAATGCTGTTTTATGTTTATCTTTTGAATCCATTTCGATCTGGTGGAAACCAGATGCTAGATCGAAAACTGAAAAGTAATTCGCGTTACCTAGTTGATCCAAAATATCAACGATACTGGGTAGCGGATACGAATCACCGATAGTTTTCTCATTAAGCGCTCGGAAATCTATAACCATTCTCCACCGTTTGTTGCCGTTTGAATCGGGCTTTTTGGGTACTATCCACACAGGACTATTGCATGGAGATTCTGATGGGTTTATTACCCCTGTATCTAATAATTCAGTTACTTGACGCTGAACTTCACCCTTTAGGATCTGTGGATATCTATATTGTTTCGCATTGATGGGTTGTTCATCAATGGTTGGGATTCTGTGCTTTAGAACATGGGTGGCTTCTAATTTTTCGCCAGGTATGTAGAATCGATCTGCATATGACCCGATTATTTTGTACACATGATTCAATTCCTCGTTTCCAAGATGATCTAACCGCAAGAGACTCTTTATCGCCTCGATGCGTTCCGAATTGTATTCGATCTTGACTGATTTGGAAATAGTAAAGTTTGGAATTGTGATCGGACTTGGATCGGAATTCGGGATTGAATTTGGGTTGAATTTAGAAGTTGAATTAGCATTGGATTTAGAAGTTGCATTAGCATTGGATGTAGAATTTGAATTAGGATTGGATTTAGAAATTGAATGAGGATTAGATTTAGAAAATGAATTAGCATTGGATTTAGAAATTGAATTAGGATTGGATTTAGAAATTGAATGAGGATTGGATTTAGAAAATGAATTATCCTGATTCACATTGAATACGTCTTGGCCGTGGCATCTTTCGCCTACATGCCGTTGAATATTTAATTCAGTCGCTTTTTCTTTTTCTTGATTTTTGCTCCGATTCTGATCAAGATTTAAATTTGAATTTTGATTTTCATCTGGCTCAAGGTCGAAATCTTGTAATGGTAACGTTGGGACTTGAACCTGCAAATTATCATTCGTGGTATTGAAAACCTTAATAAACGCCTTACCGTTTCGGTTCGTTACAAGGCAATCCCCGCCATAAAGTCCTTTGCGCAACGTTAAAGGAGGTATAAAACCCTCTTTTATGTCTACATTTTGAACGTTCACTTTAAAAACGGCTTCTGATCGAGCCGGAATATCGATTACTTCGACCGCTGCAGGTGGTTTTTCGAAAGAATACGATTTTTCACCGAATTCTAGACTTTCTGTTTCGAAATTTATATTTGCTTTTGCTGCAAAGAAAAACTGTGAGCCTAAAAGACCTGAGTAGGGCAACAACATTTCATCGGGGATTATGTGAAATAGAGTTGTAACCCCGAATACATTTATCTGAACGGTGCCGAGTGTGAAAATAGGAAGTTCTGAAATTCCTCTTAATTCTACAATTTCCTTTTCGTCAATGCCCAAAAGATTCTGACTGAATTTATTTTTGATCAGATTGGGAACAGCACCTGAATCGAGCAACATTACCAATTTTTCGTCATCTGAATTTTTTCCAATGCAGATGGATGGCAATGTACTGAATGTTTCAGGATCGATTACGAACACAGGAAATCGCCTGACTTGTTCGCCTCGGTTACTATGTTCACCGGACGCTCTTGAGTCGTAGGGGGTCCTCTCCGTGCGTCCGCTCGGAAAGTCCCGTGATCGTTTCCCTGATTCGTTCGTGTGTTATTGAATTTTCGTTTGCGACAATCTTCAATATTATGGCCAATGTTTTTACAATATCGGCACTGCTTTTGCTCGCCCATCTTTGGAGCTGCGTTTAAATTTCCGTTACACCTATCAGCTGTGTGACCGGATTGTCGACATAACTGACACTGTACACTTAAATTCTTAAATCTCGATATCGTGGAACATTGATTGGCAGAATGGCCAGTCAGGTTACACAATTGACATGTTGTTTTTATTTTATTTGGATTCAAATTGCAGTTTTTTGCCGTGTGATTGCCTTTTCCGCATAATTGACACATAACGGAGGTTTGTGAATTTGAATTCTTATAACATCTATCCGCGCTGTGGCCTTGTTTTTTACAATTTTGACAGTGAATATTCCTGAGTCTACATGAGTCGGCGGTATGATTATTTTTTGCGCATATAGTGCATGTGTTGACGGGTTCAACGTGGGTTTTTTTATGTCGATTTTCAGTCGAACCTGAGCGCAATTGCCGTTGTGCTATAATTTTTCTTTCGGTTTTAATCGCGTTGTCAACTGCGTCCTCGATTGTGGCGCAAAAAGGGAGTCGCTGCTCTATTTCGGGCTTCAGTCCGTTTAGAAAAGATGTCAAGCAGCACTCTTTTAGCGATGTCTGGAATTCTTCATTATTCGCACCGTCTACGGATAGCTTGCGTGTTTCGAGAATTTCTTTGGCTTTTTTCTTTATTTTCGCGGCGAAGGCTATAGTATTTTCAGTTTCCTTTTGAAAAATGGATCCGAGTTCCCCCATTATTGCATCTCAGACTTATTTGGTGAATATATTCTCTTTAGAAATGTTATGAAATCCGAGAGCTTTTCGAATTTATTCCCGTGAATCGAGTCCCTAACCTCGCCTTTCAGTTTATTGCGAATTAGCTTGACTAGGTTTTTCTCCGCTTCTTTGGGAAGCATCTCTAATGCATCTTCGCAACCTATTACGAAATCGGATAACGGCACAGATTTGCCATCAAATTCTGGAACGCATTCCATCGCGTCCTTAAGTGATACTAATTGATTCGTACCGAGAGTCGCCATTTCGTTGACCTTTTGAAATTTCCGAGTCTCTTGTTTTATTTTCAAAGTTTTTATCGACGAATTCCTCGAAAAGTCAAGTCCTGGCAATAAAATTGAACTAGAGCTTCTTAAAGAATATGAGGTATCGTCGTTTTGTTGACTAACATCGTGATCCAAGGAACTTGCTTCTAGTGAAAGATCGTGTTCCTTTGACATCGATCTTTCTAAAATAATAACTTATTCGAATACCTTCGATGCGAATTGAAAACGACCAATCAGAAATCACCAAATTTAATTTGTTTCAGTTGAAATAAGAAAAGTTCTTCCATTGATAGTAGAATTATTCTTGAGATAGAAATAATACTCTTCTTTAAGGATCCCGGACGAGCCCCCAAAAATTATTATGTGACATCCAGAGTGAATGAACATAAATATTTATTAATTTCCCTATTTTTTGCCTACGCCAAGCGCAATAGCACGGGATTGGGAAGAGAAGAGTATTTTGTACGGAATTGAATTAAGAATAATTCCAAGAAATTATGTAACAAAATATAACTACTATTTATTTAACGATATACAAAAGTTCTGTTAAAATTTAAAGTGATTTCTGTTTGACATTTCGAGCGCGGTTTACAGTAGTTGCCTTACTTGGATATGAAGTTGTTGTTGTTGTATTGTTGTTGAATCGTTGTCGGTTGGTGTCGATTGATAAAATTGTTGTTGTGTTTTGTTCTGTTGTTGTATGTTGAGTTGTTGTCGAAGTGCACTGAATTTTCTGACTAACTATAATAGTGTTTACTGTTAAAGTCAACTTTGTCACACTTTCCTACGTCTTGATTGGTAATAGGTTGCCGGCCTGCTCGAAGGCACGAGCAAAGCCGATCAACGTTCGGGAACTCTCGTCTCCCGAACGGAAACGCGCACGCGAGAGCGTGCCGGCACGCGCCCTTTTTTTTGTGCATTCGTCGTCTGATCGGAGCCAAGCGTCTATCAGAAACAAGTTAAGACAATTCGTCGTCTCGTCGATGCCGCATGGCAAAAGAGTTTAATAAAACATTAGAAATAACTTGGACAACTGTGACTGTACTTTATTCATATCCGACCAATCTCTCTCTTCCACAAAGAAATCTAACAGGTTATGGGCCCAGGCTCATACGTGGGAGGATTTTAGTCGGAATTTTTAGTGAGAATCGTGTTCGAAAATTCTTGTGGTGGCACGCGGTCGGAAAAGTCGGCCATTGTGAATTCCTGTTCGGAGTGTCGCGTAGTAACGAGTGCGAGAACAAATTGAATCTCCAATGTCGTTCGGCATCTCTGCAAAGGGGATAAAGAATTTCGATGGGTCGAATTTTCAAGGGTGGAAGGCGCAGATCACAGCGTTATTTTTGATGAACGATGTAGCCGACGTGGTAGACGGCTCGCGAGAAATGCCGGGTGAAGAAGCAGCTAATGCGGCGGCGCGAAAACAATTCGTTAAGGATAACGCGACCGCGAGATACATTATGCTCTCGGCAATGGAAGAGGCGCAACAAGTGAGTGTTCTATCGTGTACTCATGCGAAAGAAATGTGGGACAAGTTGTGCCTTATTCATGAACAGAAAACCGAATCGAACAAACTCGCGCTACTCCAAAAGTTCCATGCACATCAAATGAGCGGAAGTGAAACCGCGGTACAGCACGTGGCGCATATAGTTAACATAGCTAGTCAGCTGAGTGACGTAGGTCAACGGCAGACTAGCGAAACGATCGTTGCAAAAATTCTTGGTAGTTTAACACCCAAGTACGGGATGTTAAAAATCGCATGGGACAGCGTGGAGCCGGCGAGGCAAACATTGGAAAATTTGCAAGAACGCTTAATTAGAGAAGACGCTCGGTTAAACGCAGAAGACAAAGTGACAAGTGCATTAACAGTGACCTTGAAAAAACAAAAAAATAAAGGAAAAGAAAAAGAAAAAAAATCGAAGAAAAACATCAAATGTTTCAATTGCGACGAATTTGGACATTTTGCGCGGGAATGCAAAGCAAAGCCAAAAGGAAAAGATGGCGGCCACAACTCTAGTAAAAAGGAGCAAGTCTTTGCCTTCACGGCGGAAGAAAGTGAGTGCAGCGCCATCACCGCAAGAGCGGAATCAACGGGCAAACAAATTCGTGAAATAATGGCAGCCGACATACAAGATGTCTGGCTTATCGATAGCGGTGCGTCGCGTCACCTAACGTATCGACGAGAGTGGCTAACAGACTATCGCGAGTTACCACACGGTCGAACAGTCGTGCTTGGTGATAATGAAACGTGCGACGTTATCGGCGAAGGGACAGTTGAAATCAAAACGTTAGTTGACGGCTTATGGAAAGACTCTCATATAGAAAATGTGCTATTGGTGCCGAAGCTCAAGAAAAATCTCTTTTCCGTAGGAATGTGTACAAAAAAGAATTGTACAGTAGTTTTTCAAGGTAACGTTGGACAAGTGAAATACGGAAACGAAGTAATAGCAAACGGGTTAAAACAATCGAATGGAGTGTGCCGGTTATTGTTTAAAGTTGTTGTGACAGGTAGTGACGTTGAAGCAAATTACGCGGCAACTAATTTGAACGTGTGGCACGAACGTCTAGGTCACGTGGGCGAACGCGCGATTTCCGAACTAGTAAAGAAAGGCTTAGTGACAGGTGTAAAAATAACAGAAAAAAGTTCAATTTTCTGCGAATCATGCCAAATCGGAAAATCGCACAAGCAGCCATTCAAGCAACAACACGAAAAAAGCAAAACAAAACCGGGAGAAATGTTCCATTCGGATGTATGCGGTCCAATGCAGGAAGAGTCTGTGGGAGGCTCGCGCTATTTATTAACGTTTATTGACGATGCAAGTGGGTATCGTACAGTATTCTTTATGAAAAACAAATCGGAAGTATTTGAAAAATTAAAAATCTTCGAAAGAGCTGTAGCAAATAAATTCGGTCGACCTTTAAAAATATTGCGCACAGATAACGGTCGCGAGTACGAAAATAGTGAAGTAAAAAAATATCTCGAAGCGCACGGGATCACGCACGAAACAACAGCTCCATACACACCACAACAAAACGGTAAATCGGAGCGAGAAAATAGAACAATTGTGGAAAGTGCACGCACATTACTGCATGCGAAAAAATTGCCTGTAAAATTGTGGGCGGAAGCAGTAAATTGTGCAGTGTATGTTCTAAACAGAACGGTGTGGGCAAAAGATGCAAAAACTCCCTACGAAAAGTGGGTTGGAAAAATTCCGAGTTTAAAACACTTGAGAATTTTTGGCTCAATTGCATATGCAAACATACCGAAACAGTTCGTTAAAAAGTTTGACGCGCGCGCGAAAAAGACGATTTTTGTCGGTTATCAACATAATTCTCCCAATTATCGAGTCTACGATCCTGAGACCAACAAAATCAGTGTAACACGTGACGTAGTCTTCAACGAGAAAATTGGAAACGTCGGTTTAACTGATGAAGAAAAAGAAGATGAAAGTGAAACAATTCTTCCCTGGAAAACTCAAAATCGAGAAGAGGAAGAAGAGGAAGCACACAGCGAAGAGGAAGAGGACGAAGTTTTTCAAGGAATACAAGAAGAAGCTCCTCCTCAACAAGAAAATCCCGCCAACGAATCACGAGAGCTAAGGAATCGTGCAAACATTCGAAGGCCACAGAGGTATGAAATCGATTATGCAGAATATATAATCCCAAATAGCTACAAAGAAGCTTCGAGCAGCACAGAAGCCACGCAGTGGGCAAAAGCGATCAAAGAAGAGCTCGAAGCGCACGAGAAAAATCAAACGTGGGCTATTGTACAAAGAAAAGAAAACATGAAGACAATAGACTCAAAATGGGTATTTCGAGTTAAGTCAGATGAAAAAGGAGAATCTCATCGCTTCAAGGCTAGACTTTGTGCAAGAGGATTTTTGCAAAAAGAAGGGGTAGATTACAGCGAAACATTCGCACCAGTAATAAGATATGACTCTCTCAGAGTATTCCTGGCAACAACAACGGAAAAGGATCTCGAGCTGAAGCAGTTCGATATAAAAACTGCATTTCTCTACGGACAACTTCAAGAAGAGGTCTACATGGAGTTGCCGGAAGGACTCAACGCCAAAGAAAAAAAAATAAACAGTGTGTGCAAGTTACAAAAGTCATTATATGGTCTCAAGCAAGCTCCGCGCTGCTGGAACCAAAGATTTACAAAGTTCCTTAAAGAGTTTGAATTCACCGAGTGTGAATCAGACAAATGTATTTTCATTGGAAAATTTGAAAGTGATACAGTGCATCTAGGTATATTCGTAGACGATGGTCTAATCGCATCAAGAAAAATAGAGACAATAAGTTATATTTTGCAAAGCCTGAGCGAAACCTTCGAAATAACTACGGGTGACTCTAGTATATTTGTAGGTATACAAATTGATCGTGATAGACAAAAGAAAACCATGCTAATCCATCAAACGAAATATACAGAAAAAATAATTAAAAAATTTAATATGGAAAACGCAAAATCGTTGAGTGTACCTGCTGATCCAAACGTGAAACTTGTACCGTGTACAAAAGAAAATGAAATCGGTAAAAAGGTACCCTATCGCGAGGCCATAGGCTCACTAGTATTTATAGCGTCGATAACTCGGCCAGATATTGCTTATTCGGTAAACATGGTCAGCAGATACACCAACGAACATTCAGTTGAGCATTGGAATGCAGTAAAAAGAATATTCGCATATTTAAAAGGTACAGCAAATTGTGGAATAGAATATAAAAGCGGCGGTAGCGAATCACATCTCATAGGCTTTTCAGATGCAGACTTCGCAGGTGACCTCGAGACACGAAGGTCAACCACCGGCTATGTCTTCTGTCTTGCCAACGGGGCAATAACGTGGAACTCAAGAAGACAAAAGATGGTAACCTTAAGTACCACAGAAGCAGAATACGTTGCAGCATCGACTGCAACAAGAGAGCTAATTTGGCTTAGAAAATTATTATCAGATATAGGAAGTCCATGTGATAGCGAAACAGTATTATATGTAGATAATCAAAGTGCTATAAAACTAGTCAGGAATCCTGTATTCCATAAACGCACAAAACACATTGACATTCACTATCATTTTATCCGAGAAAAGCTTGCTGAAAACATTGTAAAAGTTGAGTATATTCCTTCCGACGAACAGAGAGCCGACATACTCACAAAAGCTGTACCAAAAGAACGACTAAGATACCTAAAAGAAACATTAAATATGAAAGCTATAGCATAGAGAAAAGAAAAATTAAACATGAAAGCTGTAGAATAAAGTGTTCAAAGGCGGTAGTGTTAAAGTCAACTTTGTCACACTTTCCTACGTCTTGATTGGTAATAGGTTGCCGGCCTGCTCGAAGGCACGAGCAAAGCCGATCAACGTTCGGGAACTCTCGTCTCCCGAACGGAAACGCGCACGCGAGAGCGTGCCGGCACGCGCCCTTTTTTTTGTGCATTCGTCGTCTGATCGGAGCCAAGCGTCTATCAGAAACAAGTTAAGACAATTCGTCGTCTCGTCGATGCCGCATGGCAAAAGAGTTTAATAAAACATTAGAAATAACTTGGACAACTGTGACTGTACTTTATTCATATCCGACCAATCTCTCTCTTCCACAAAGAAATCTAACATTTACAATAAAAGAAGTTATTGATGATCAGAGTCAGAAAGGAATGAATACGAGAACTAGATATGGAAATACTGATTGCTGACTCTGTTGACTGGCTGGAGAAGACTGACTAAAAGTTATTCCCTATTGAAAGACAGCGATGTTCTAACGGATTTGGAAGTGCTTATAGTAGGGAGGTTCGCATTCTTATTCGTTAAAATTCTTAACATCTATGAAGGGATCATTACTATGATTGGAGGGTTGAGAATTCGGAGGGATGCTAAGATCGTGGGTGGAAGGGATATGTTTTTCTGGGAAAGTAAATGTTATGTAAAACATAAATAAAAGGAATCGGACTACGTCGACGGTCAATAGCCATATGGTTCGTGTTCGTCTTATCCTAGAAAAGACATAAATTTACGGTCCCTTTTCTCGATGCGAAAAAGGGCCTGTCGATAAACATAAGAAATCGACGGGGTACAGCCATGTGGCCCCGCTAGCACTTATCTCGGAAAGCGATAAAATTACGGTCGCTTTCCTGACGGGAAAAGCAACTCTCAAAAATATATATGTGCCTAAGAATAATGAAAAGGAAAATTAAACTACATCTACGCGGATGTTACAATACGTAAACCGTAAGAAAATCCTCCAATCAGAGTCAACTATTAGCCTCTGCAGTGGATCTACAGAGAAGCTTCTACAGAGCTTCAGTGCAAACAAAGATCTGAAAGTGAATATGTATATATGAAAGCGTTTATAGCGATCACAAGCCATTATGGTTTCGCATCTCATGATAAATATAGATTTATAAAAAAATGTGAATAAATGATATACTGATTATTTATTTATTTATTATTTTATTAAACATACAACCGTATTATATGCATTATTTTTGCACCACAATTCATAGAAAATAAACATTGAAAATAAAACTAAAGAAATGAAACATTATAATATGAACACTTAAATATGAAACGCAAAACGCGACAATGCGAGTGAGAGGACTTGACGGCGAACCATCCCAAATGGACCACACAGCGGTTTGTGATAAGTCACACACACAAACACATGTATTACCAAATTCAATCTCAACTACATAAAAAATAGCTTTTCGCCCTTAAGGCAATATTAAACAAATACTTTTTTAAAGCTCGTGTAGTCAATTTCAATTATTTGTAACAAAATAAAGATCTTGTACCCATAAGCCAATAACAATCATTCAATTTCAGCACATTCTCAATTACCACAAAAAATGCTCATGACTCCTTAAGAATGCCGAAACGGCAAATGTGTAATTCATAAAATCCTTATTTTCCGATTCGAATATCAGTAATGAACCGTCAAAGTTTGATACCATGAAAATCGTAGTGTGTTCGTGATAAATTGATAAAAATTGAAAATTACGGTGTGAGTGCCTATTAAAACGTCCCTAAGGGACATGTTAATTAACATTCAAAATATATCATGAAAATAAAATATGCAATCCTTACATTGTAAAGTTATAATTGCCTATTAATGTAAGTCTGAAAAATTCAGACATCGCCTTGCGAACAATGACTCTTACTGAAGGTATATCATGAACGAAACACATAGTTCTATATTATCAATCATAATTCACAATAACATAAAAACACTTTAATATTTCAATACTTAACAATTGAAGTAAATGATCAACACAACGCGGAGCGCGAAGCGCGACGATCATAACGCGACTGCGCGCGGGGGGTATGGGGGGCGAAGCCCCCCATCGAGTACGCGAAGCGTACTTGTTTATTTTCTGTCCATGTGCGAAGCATGGACTTTCCAAATATAATCTATACTATGCACACTTGTAGCGATTATCCCTGTGCTTCGTTGATGGACATTGCAAATGGGAGTCGCATTGGAAACTGCGAATGTTTGAAATCGAATGGTATATAATTTGGTATCGTTGGGATACGTGCCCAGATAGACATTTTACGACAACGTAACGGCAACAGGACAGTACGAAATGCAATTACGATATCGCGTTATGGTATCTTTTGCCGCCGCATTAAGCTTTATTGTGACAGCACAAAATTACGTTGAATGCTGACAAATATGTGACAAAACAGTGATACGCCGTCGGAACTGTTAGCAGCAATACGACTTATGAAAAAAAGAGCACGTTGACATAATAAATACGGCTCGTCGTGCCGTTGCTATTTAATAGTAATTAAAGCCCATTTTTGTAGCAAGAAAACATCAAATTTAAAATATACGTTGGCAGCAAACGAACAGTAAAGGGACGGCACGTTGTGCCGTTCGGTTGTAGGCTTCGTTAGAACACAGGACTTACACAGTCAGCAATGAGCTAACAACACAAGTATGGCAACAGAACAGCATATTATGTTGCGGTGCTATATGAAAGAATCATAAACGTAGAAACAGCACACGAACGGCAAAGAGACGGCACGTTGTGCCGTTCGGTTGTAGACTCAATGATAGCACGCTATTGCGACAACGAAGCGAGGAATTGATGACGAACTGTAGCGGCAGATTGAAGGCGTATTTCGAGCACGCTGAGACGCATCTGTGACGGCAAAGGGACGGCACGCCGTTGTCGCGTGTTTGCAGCAATAACGCGTACTGCGTTGCCGACAGCCGGACAGCATATCGACGGCACGCTGTTTCAAAACCATGGCAGCTGACCCCAGGTGAGTATAGAATTTAATTTTGCGTTAGAAATAATAGAATAAATGATTTTTCCAATAAATTATTAACCGTGCAAGTGTATCTATTATCTGATAATCATTCCATTTTTTCCCGATGTACGTAAAGTATGTCGCGTATGAGTCACATAAGATAAACCGATATTAATTGACGAAAACGCTAATTTTTCAAGTTATTTAATTGTAGATACAGAATCTTTGGTACATACATATAAATCTCAATTTGGTACATACATAAAAATAGGTATTTTTCCCCTCTCGGTTTCTGCGAATTCGAACAAAAGAAAAATGGCTCGGGTCTCCAGCACTTTTGGCAACCGTACGATAATGATCGTACATGTACGATAATTTCATATCAACGTACGATGTACGATAGCGATTTATTGAAATCTTGATTTATTGAAATCATATGAAATCAAAGAGTCATCAGCAGAAACTTATACCGGCTCAACCAAAAATACCTGTATTTTTAAATAAAACTGAAAATAAAGTCCCAAATAATGAGGCCTCTCAAAAAATGGTGTAACGGTCCCACATTCCTTTCTCACCACTCTCATCTATCCCTAATCTCTTTTCCCGCTAACCCCTAACTTGCTGACTCCACAGTCTCACGGTCCCTTATCACCTATCCCCTCCACTTCAAAACTCTTTCTCTCAACCCTTTCATCATCACCTTCCTCTTAACCAAATCAGTTCTCCTCCGACTTCCTCAGCATCAAAACCTCTTTCTATCCTCAATAAAATATAAACCTTCATCGCAAAGACAAGCCATATCATTTATTTCAATCACCGCCGGACATCCCGTCACAATGGAAATACAATTATGTGCTTTCCTCGTCGATCAGAATGTTTCCTTCCGAGTGTTAGATCACTTGACACCATTGTTGAAAGAATGTGTGACTGATTCAGAAATCGTGAAAGGAATGCAATTGAAATCAACAAAGGGTGCTGCATTAATAACAAATGTTATCGGTGATTCTGAAAAGGAAAACCTGAGTGAAGAATTGAAATCAAGTTTCTTCAGTGTTCGCATTGATGAATGTACAGATATTGCTGCAGTTAAAACGATGTGCATTATTGTCAGGTTAGATAATTTATTAAATGGAAATTCAGATCTTAAAACATAATGAATTAGAAACAGAACTGTATGTTTAATTACGATTCTACAGATTTTTCGATGCGGAAGGCGACCGAGTCGTAAGTAAATTTTGGGACTTGTGTCAAATTTTCGACAAAAGTACAAATGCCCAAAGTGCAACTGCCGAACATTTGTTTGGGCTTGTAACTCATTCGCTACAATCTCACAATATTCCACTCTCGAATATTATCGGATTCGCATCAGATGGATGCAGCACGATGATGGGCAGTAAAAATTCGGTTGCAAAGCAGATTTTTACAGTCTTGCCCAGGCATATATATATTTAAATGCATATGTCATTCACTGCATCTATGCGCTAGTGAAGCGTGCAAAGAATTACCACGCAGTTGTGAAGCCTTGGCTCGTAATGTATATAACGAGTTCAAAAACAGTGCGAAAAGGCAGTATCACTTTCAAGAATTTCAGAATTTTTTGGATATTGAGGTCCATAAGATTCTTCAACCTTCACAAACTCGTTGGTTGTCTTTGCGTGCTGTTGTTGTAAGAATACTCGAATAATGGGGAGCGCTACAACTATATTTTTGAGAACAAATGCTAACCGCACGATTACACGCAGTAAAGCAAATTGTTCAAGCTCTGGATAACCCGATCATAAAACTTTTTTATCTGTTTCTCGAGTGGGTGTTACAGAAATTCACAAAGTTGAATGAATTATTCAAATCGGAATCGGTTATTCTCACGAATCTGTACAGCAAAATGAGGCTTAAGAGGCAGTGTTAGTCAGCGGAAATTTCAGACGGCTTCGGTAGTGCAGAGCTCGTAACATTTCGCTAAGCGCTACCGCTGCCTACCGCTAGATGGCATGGCGCGCGTATGCTACGAAGCCCCAGTATGACACTTGACAGGACGGGCCAAGCGCCGAGGCCTCGTAGCGATAGCCAGCCGCCCGCGTTTCCTCCGCACCGCCCCGCGGAGGGAATGACACGGAGCGAAAACAATCGAGTCGCGCGACTAATCTCGCAGCTTTGGTCATGCATATTATGAGAATTGCTGTTTATAAAAACTGTTCACAAAATAATATGATTCTTGGAAAAGATATCTGGGTATACATACAAACCCATTCTATATATATATATATATATATATATATATATATATATATATATATATATATATATATATATATATATACAGGGTGAATTCCGTAAGGTTTCTCAAACGGGATTTTGGTGCAGATGGGATCATTACAAACAAAAGTTGCAAATATACATTAGGGATATTTTTAATAGTTTACGAGATATGAATATTTAAAGTTTATCCAATCAGAACGCGCCGAGAAGCGTTGGAGTCGCCCACTCTCCGCCTTAGCCGTAGATATAGCACAGTTTAGAGCGTTACATTTGGGATCGCAAAATTCAGAGCGGTCAATTATTATTATTTTATTACGCAGTCATTTTTATTTGGCGCGCTCGGCAAAATTCAGAGCAGTCAATGCCCGACAAATAAAAATGACTGCGTAATAAAATAATAATAATTGACTGCTCTGAATTTTGCAATCCCAAATGTAACGTCCTAAACTGTGCTATATCTACGGCTAGGGCGGAGAGTGGGCGGCTCCAACGCTTCTCGGCGCGCTCTGATTCGATCAACTTTAAATATTCATATCTCGTAAACTATTAAAAATATCCCCAATGTATATTTGCTACTTTTGTTTGTAATGATCCCATCTGCACCAAAATCCCGTTTGAGAAACCTTACAGAATTCACCCTGTATATAGAGGCAGAATATATGTATAGATACATACATCTGTCCGAATATATGTATATATATATATATATATATAGTATACACATGATTGATATATATATATATATATTGATATCATCCACCACATATATAAACCCATTCAGAAATATGTATGTATCTATATATACATATACTATACATATATATCTATACATACATACACTATACATATATAGTCTGTATAATGGGATAATTTCTTTCTTTGAAGAATTATATTATTTTGTGAATATTTTTTAAAAGCTGCAATGCTTTCTAATATGTGTAAAAAATGTACGAATGCTGACGAGATTCAGATGTGCGAACGGCAATCGGAAATTTTCGATCCTGTCTCAACTCGACTTGTTGCATTCGCCAAACATCTCTCTTGCGCCGAAAATGCGATATCGGTGACTGACGACTCTGGTCAGCGAGAGTCGCAAATATAAGCGTCAACAAAAAATGTACGTGATGCCGAGTTTGACAATAAAATTCGCGACCAAGAATCGAAAATTCTCGGTCGAGTTTCGCCTCAAATATTTTGGAGCAGGCATGTAATGTTCAGGCAATGTACAGAATATTGCGAGTAGGAAAATGACAACCGAGAATCGCGAATTCTCGGTCGATTTTTTACTCGAATATTTTTATTCGTCGAACGATGCTTGCTCCTGAAGCATCGTCGATGACGTATGGTCAACGTCAACCGAGAGAGTGCGATCTCGGCGACCGACGGCTCTCGTCAGCGAGAGTCACATATACAAGCGTCAACAAATCTACGTAATGCCGAGTTTGACAATAAAATTCGCGACCAAGAATCGAAAATTTTCGGTCGAGTTTCGCCTCAAATATTTTGAAGCAGGCATGTAATGTTCAGGCAATCTACAGAATATTGCGAGTAGGAAACTGACAACCGAGAATCGCGAATTCTCGGTCGATTTTTTACTCGAATATTTTTATTCGTCGAACGATGCTTGCTCCTGAAGCATCGTCGATGACGTATGGTCAACGTCAGCCGAGAGAGTGCGATCTCGGCGACTGACGGCTCTCGTCAGCGAGAGTCGCATATACAAGCGTCAACAAATCTACATAATGCTATGAGTCTGAAATTCTACAGATTCCTAGAAAAATAGGATCTACACAAATCTACTCATTCGTTACATACTATTCATATTTCAGACTTATATCTTATACGTTTTATACGTATTTCCCCTATCCTGAGTATATTTTGTGGTAGGGAAACGAATAAAGATAAATTGTATTCCCAAAATTATACGCTCTTTACCGAACCCACTTTACTAAATTTTAGTAAATCTTACAATCTTTACTGAAATATAGATGTAATTTACGTAATAGTCTGCACGAGACAAATACTAAATTATATTTTTCGATAACTTTTTGATGTGTAACCTAACAAGCTC
>OZ024924.1:15483127-15560980 GCA_964017225.1 Netelia inedita | reverse complement strand
GATTCAAATTACTCGTTCTTTTCAATTTGCAATTATTAATTCATACATGGTTAGTTAAAGAAACATTTACCTTCAACTTTTCATGCTTGTTAGAAATATAAATATGCTTTTTTAATTTTGCTATAATCCTATTCCCAACCCTCCCACTCCTCGATACATCCTTCCCCTCCAGATGGAAGACGTCCACCACCTTCGCGTGGTTTCCATTGAGTAATTTTAGCTCACGCACGTTCTTTTAATTGCTGGCACTGTAGCACGAAATAATAAATGTATTTGCAAGGCGTGAACTAAAATTAGCTGAGAGTGGGCACGGATGCAGAAATTAAAACTCTTAGCATTTTTCATAATTCTTTTTCGTTAATATATATGAAAAATAACATTTATCTATATGCAAAAAGTAATAAAACAATAAAAAAAAAAAAAAAAAATCAAATGCATTACAGGGAGATTCGATCGTTCGCCTCTTGCAGTCGAGAATTCAGAGACGACAGGGCGTTTACGTTCTCGTGACTCCGCCCACAGGGGCGAGCACAGTATCGGCGTGACGTCACAATCAACCGCCGCGACACCAAGTGGCAGTTTCTGGCGGAAAAAACTTTGCTTCAATTTAAAGATAGGCATATTCCTTCTATAGGCGTCTGACTTCGTTGATTATATACAACAATATTTTTTATTACATTGTTGTATGTAATAAAAAATATTGTAGAGTATCTTCGATAATTTGATACGCATTATGGCATGCCCTTAACAACGAAACTCAAATCAAATTATCGAAGATACTCTAGCCTCAATGTTGTTAGATTTATATAAATTTCGTGAAAAAGGCGTGCCGAAATGTGCGTGTTTGTGACTATATAACCGCGTATGGAGAATATATACTTTTAACACCCATCTTTCTCTTGCCTCTGTAATGGAATTATTATATATTTTTAGCTCGAGATTAGATCAGTTTGTCACCTAAGCTATTACGTATTTCGTGTGATTTTTGAGAATTTGGTGCATGTTGTTTTTTCTATTTTGGACAAATTATCCGACACTTTACGATAATAAAAAAAGGAAAAAAACACCCCTGAAAAATGGTAAAAAAAAGTGTTAATGGCAGATAATGAAATTTCACTTGTATTGCCAAAATCATTGACGGTACATACATATTTTTGCCAATAATGTTTAAGGTAGTCCGTCGTAACCCGGTTTCTCCTATGTACAAATAATGTAATACTCTAGAGATTTCGTTACCTAATATATAAACTGTTATTACGATTATCATAATTATGCATTATTAACCTATATAACCGATTTTTATTATTTTAGCGACCTATGAAGAAGCAAGAAAAAAGTTGCTGAAAGCGGAATGTTCTTCCGACATCAACACTGATGTCAATGAGAAGAAAAGCAGGAAGAGTCGAGCTAAAAAAAGAATTGAATCATCCGCCGAGGGAGCTGACGACGATGGGTCTTCTGATGAATGCATCAAAAAATCGCACGGTGAGAGCACTTACTATGTATAAGTTTTTTCCAATTCTGCTCGTCGGTATGTAGCATACGTAGTACATTTTTTTTGGACATTTCGATTCGCCGGCCTTAAATAAATGAGTTCGTGGATTTCTCAATACTACTTTCTTATGTGTCATATTGATATTTACAAATCAGTTGTATTCAATACAGGGGGCTGTGAGAAAAGAGATAGGAAAAATGGCGTTAAGGTATTACTATCGCAAACTGGGTTGAAATAGGATTTTCTTAAAATTTTGTGTAGATATTCTTGACATTAAAACGAACAACTTTTCTATAAGACGAAACATTTTCTGACGTCTAGAATTTGAGATATTTAATTACCAATTTTTTATTTTCTCCATCTAAACCCGTATAAATTGAAGTTGCGTTTCATTTATCATAAATTACAAGAAAAATGGATTCAGGATTTTTCTGAAAAAAATTGAACTCATAGTCAGGAATTTAAAAAATTTTATGATACCAGAATGGAATATTTCTGACGTATAGTTTTGAAGAAAATAAATAAATTATTAATACAGATTATAAGAGTCCATCGGGGAGAAGTCGGCGATTATAACGTGTGGCAACACCGCTCTGCCTTCTGAAAATTTCAACACGGTAGGCTCACGCAGTGTGTATGTATGCGACACGACAAAATAGCGTCGGTGACCAGCGATGTTGCCACGTTTATGCCACTGAGTGTCGAACATTAGTGTACGAGCATGCGTATACGTCCGATATATCAATGTGTGCAGTTAGGAACGTATCAAAACTTTTACTGCCCGATACTTTAAAAAATATTTAACTAATTTGTGAATATTTTTGTTTTAATTTTAGTATACACTATTATGTTTTCATTCGAGAGTCAGAACTATTAAGATTGCATAGCATTTTAGATAAAACAATTTCCACCTCTTTTGGGTTGTTCGGGATAATTTTTCCCTGACCTCTCTTGCCCCCAATCTTAGTGGTGATGTGAGCGATAGTAATACCTTAAGGAATCTCAAACTGTTTCATCGTCCGAGAATTATGAAAACTATGATTCTGATAATGGACCATTTTTACCAAAAGCACCGTCTGTTGTACACTTAAATGGTGAGAATAATACTCATGGGTCAAGATTATGAACAATTTTCTTTCTTTTTATGTCAGTTCATAAGGTGGACGTGAATGAGGAAAAATATTCCCTTTTACTCTTTATGTGCAAATCGTAGAAATCTTATCAAATATCTATATATCTATTATTGATTTATATTGTAAACATCTATTGTCTAGATTCCTAATGTCTTTAATTACTTTAATTATTGATCGTTTCATTATAGATAGGGTCAGAGCTCAAAAAGACCAAAATCATAGCACGAACGATAAAATGGAAAAAAGATCCAGCTCATCAGATAAAAGAAAGATATCTAAATGCCGTAAGTCAGCAGTCAATAATTATTGAGTGTTGCAAATTCCTGAAGGTGTGACTTCAATATAATATTGTTACAACCGATGATAGGGAATAAATGCCCTATGGTCGAACATTTTAAAGATTCAAGAGAATGTTATGTACAATTGTATAGTACTAACAAAAAATGTATTTTCCATAGATATTCTTGAACGGATTGAAAATCCGTCACATCCGGCTGTGCGCAGTACCTCAGTCGTCATCTCTTCAGGTATATAAATAACGTAACGGCACTAGTACTGTACAATACTAATAGTTATATTTATGACTTTATAATTTCTAGAACGACTTGAGAAGCTCGAGAATAATGTGCACACCATGAAGATGGACCTTCGTCGCATTATGGAAGTGCTAGTTGAAGTAAAAACAGCCTTGGGAGTAGAACGCGCGATTATTGATGCTAGAGTCGAAACAACCGCTGATATCGACAGCATGTTTCCACTGACAACTCATAGCCAATTATCCGAATTGTAAGAAAATATAAAAAAGGACCCAAAAATCTCTTCTCGACTGGTGAGCATGTTATGTGATATTTATAAATTAATTGTTTGAACGTTTTATAAAATGCTGATTATTAATTATTCATATATTTTTATTAACACAGTCAGCTTGATTGTTTGATTGCCGTTGCAAATTGGTTTGTAAAATTAATGGGATAAAACCACCAAGATTTTATCACTCAATGTTACGATGATTGTATAGTTTGTGTTTAGTAATTGATAATAACTATATTAATTGCGTGTTTCTATATATCACAGTTTCTTTGGATATACTATCTTCTGGTATGGAATGTACCAATAAACTGCACACTATATTCCGATTTCCTCTATTAAATTTTCTTTTTTTTTGCAGATCACATATTTCAAAGCAATAGGAGGTTCAGCTACAAATGACGGAATCCGCCGATGTTTAGGGCGCACATTTAAGAATGAACTCGCCACAGGCTACTCTCGGGAAGGTCGCCGAGGAAAACACAAGCTTAAAATATTGGAAATCATGAAGCTGATATATAGTATGTATACATTATTATTTTAAGAGTTCAACATTATTTACGCACACGTAAGTGCTATGGAATAAAATGAATTTACTTTTTTAGAGGCGCTCTCTCAGACGTGCAAGGAGATGAATGAGAAAATATTTGAAGTCAGAGTCCGAGAATGGTTCCGTCAAGCTCAAGGTCGGCAAAATAATTTTTGGGCAAAAAGAAAGAAAGAAATGACTAACGCACACGAATAAGATGTGTGAAATCTCAGTGATCTCATATGAAACGGAAGTTAACGTTCTCACATTGTGAAAATATTTTTATTTTTATTTTTTGTTATATCCCCAACGAGGTTTTTTTTTGTTTGGTCATCTCATTACCCATTATAATTAGTATTTATGTAATGAGTTGGGATTCGCTATAAGCAATATCACTTCGTCTGACGAGGACATTTTTATTTCTTTCATCTTTCTATAAGACTGATTAGTATTAGATTCGTGGAATAAGAACCAATTTTGCGTGATATTAATTTATAAATGTTTCTGTTTTTTATTTTGTTTCATTACTTGAATTAGTAATTTATTTTTGTTAAGCATAAAACACGTTTTGTTTCTTCGGTTCTTTTATAAACGTTTATGGAGTATGTATACTTTGTGTATGTACTCTCTCAAAACAATATGTACCTGAAATAATAAATAAAACGTTTCAGATGATAACAATAACCAAGAGCTGTATTTTATGATTTTCCGTATTCATCGCACGAATTTATAAGTAAACGACGATTTATATGTATTGTAACAGTATATGCGTATTGCCATACGTATGTGTAATACATTTTTTATGGATTTATTATTCGCATATAAGACATTTATAATATGTCAAATATATGTTAATACAATGTCGCTATCGACGCCTGTAAGATGTATTTAGTACGTATACTGAAGAGCTAAATGTTTGGCTAGTATCCGTATAACATATATGTAAGAATACGATAGCTGTACTCGCTTCGTCATAGACTCATAGACATTATATATATATTCTACGTTTGTTGAACAATATATTTGACGTATTTTCGACGTCGTGGATGCATAAAATTTTTACGTTTAATATACGTAGAATATATATACATTATACGAATATTAGCCGGACATTTATCTCTTCAGTATTTTGCATTTAGAGAACCTAATTTTTCAAGATGTAAACAAACATTGAAGAATGGTTCGACGGATCGAATTTTTCGACAAACTGATATATAATATTCGGATAAACAATC
Organism: Netelia inedita; assembly: GCA_964017225.1. NCBI lineage: Eukaryota > Metazoa > Arthropoda > Insecta > Hymenoptera > Ichneumonidae > Netelia > Netelia inedita. The sequence continues at coordinate 15,555,781 of OZ024924.1, read as the reverse complement.
ATGTCTTCGGCCTACATATTGCTGCACGCTTCAGCAAACAAAAACGATAGCGATTTTTTGTACTCAAGGTGAACCCTCGATTTTTCGAACGCCGATATTAGGCAACATCATCTGTGTTAAGGCATTATGCCACTAAAGAAATCCGAAAACTGCGTGGTATTTTTTTTATCGGGAAAAAATGTATTATTAATAAAACCAAGTTTACTACGTATTTATACATGTAATAAGCTACATTTCATTTTTTATTTGACAAAAAAAAATAATACATAACAGCAGCTCGCGGACGTTGTCAAAAAAATATGTTTTTAAAAAGACATGTAAAATAACTCTCTCAATTTTTATCCGATTGAGTTCAAATTTTAACTGTAGCTTCTCAATAAGATTTTACAGAGAATATCGTTTGGATTTAGGCAAGTGTTCATTTTTGAAAAAAATGGCAAGGTTTTGAAGAAAAAATTAATTTTCATTCAACAGTTTTTTGTTAATAACTTATATGATTTTCAATATTAAAATCCTTACGATATTCCCTGCAAAATCTTATTTAGAAGCTACTGTTCAAGTTTGAACTCAATCGGATAAGATTGGAGTTATCTTGCAAGCCTTTTCAAAAAACATGTTTTTTTGACAACGTCTGTGAGCCACCATTTTGTATTTTTTGTTATGAAATATAAACTTGCGAAACTTATTACATACAACAATAAGAGGTAAATTACGTTTCATAAATAATACATTTTTTCCTATTGAAAAAAAATAATAGCAGTAGTCGGCTTGCGGATTTCTACTGTGGCATAAGGCCTTAATATCATGAGGTAGCGCCCCAGTTTTGTGTTGATTTTCAGAATTTGTCAGTATTCCTGTATGGACGAGAAGCCACTAAACGTTCCGCTATTCTGTTCGCTATTTGCTACAGAGACAGATACGGTTTCTGGACGTGCCGGGAAGACGAAAGACGAAAAATTCAACATTATCAACAAGATGCAATAAAAAAAGAAAAAAATACTTCCGGCGCAATGGACTCGAAAAGAGTAGCGCCAAGTATTGTTTTTTCTTTCTTTTTCAGTCCAAACAATTTCGTACGAGTATTTTTTTGTACCAGAAGTTTATCAAGTTCAATGATTAAAATATAAAATTAATAATTTTATATTTTATAATAATAATAATATATGTAATTCTTTATTGGTCCCCCTTAGGGTTACAAAGACTCCCGTTTCTCGCCCTTTATAATCTTTTTTATTTACTTTTCCTTGCCCTATGATCTTATTCTTCCTTATCTACTACTTATTGTTCTACCTTGTTCTATTTACATGTTGCTTATTTAGTCCAGTCATTATATCCGAAAAAAAGGCAAATAAATGAAAATGAATTAGCGAAGCTGATTTTTTGATATGTTGTAGGGGATACCTAGAAAAGCTTAACTTGAGTTTTTCGACCAAGATTTCCTATGAGCTTTCGCCGCCATCTTGAAAAAGGGGCAAAATTTGTTTTTTGGCAATAACTCGGCTGTCCGATGAGATTCGAAAATTTTCGTAAGAAACTTTTTGTAGCTTTTTTTGTGCTCTACAATTAAGTCTTAACCATTTTTAGCGTATCATGCATCGTTATCGAGATATCGATCGAAAAAGTCAAAAATTTAGTGCATAACTTTTGTTTTTTGCGATTTTTGTTGTTGTTGTTGTAAATATCGAAAAAATTATAAGATAAGACGTGTAGAGCATATTCAGACCTACAATTTTCTTTTTGGACTTTTTTATTTTGGACAAAAATTACGATCTCCAGCGCGCCGCAAAGTCGGTGAATCCATGCTCAGCGTCGAGCGAGCCGCTCGCTCGGTTGTCTCTGCATGTCGAAACGGATGGAAAGTTGTTAGGGGAATTCATGTGATATAAAATAAACAAATAGAGCAACAAATTAAGCATCACACGCAAGAAATTTATTTAACAAATAATTTGTTTATGCAGTAAAAAAAAGGTTGTACAGTACATTTGAGCAAAAAAAAGTTCGAAACACACGTTAAAATGAATAAAAGATTGTCTCAAGCAACTTTTGTAATTAAAAAAATGCAAACACACTCGTTAATTCGGATGACAGGTTTTTCCGGCGAGTCGTACCGAGTTCCGAACGCTCGCCTTCTGCCGACTCAGCGAATTCGCGACATCGTAGTGGCAGCGTCGAATACGAGCGCGTATGTGTAAGCCACTACGATCGCTCTGTGCAGGTGTATGTAATAAACAACTCACCACCATCTGACGAGCCATATCGCAACGACCTAGGAGAAGCTCTCATTCGACCTTCCCGACTTCCACAGCTATTCGCCGACGTCAGCAGGTCAACGACACGAACATACATATACGCACACAGAATAAGGTGAGGTGCGTCACGACGCTTTAAAACGAAATTTTGAAATTCGTCCGTTGGAGTTTGAGGGGTCAGGTATAAAGGGACCCTTTCTTCGGGTCTTCGTGTTGAAACATCTGCTCCTTTTCGTAGCATTCCAGTCAGTTGTCTCGAGTCTTTCGAAGTGAGCACACGTGTTTGAACAATTTTGTAACCATGGAAAACTGTTTTATTTGTAAAAAACCGTTAATCGACAACATTTATGTTGCTAAAAAAAAGCTGTTCGAACTCTCTTAACGGCGAGTGAGAAAAGAGGGCGTGTGGACCATCAACGCATGCTACAAACTGTCGATACGGTGAGTGTGCATAATGGGTGCTATAAGAATTATGCGAACGAAAGACTCGCGTCGTTTGCCTCTCGTCGAACGAAATCAGTCTCGGAAGAACAGGAACCTGAACCTGAACCGGAACCCGAACAACAACAGCAGCTCGAAGACCGTTTCGATTTTAAAAATCAATGTTTGTTTTGTGGAGTATTGTTATCTGACGAAACAAAAAAACCATTGCATAGACGACACGCAATTCATTCGGTTCAAGAAAAATCCATGAAAGATAACGTCCTAAAATATCTGCTCGGACGTAACGATGAATTTGCCGCTTCTATCATCAAGCGTGTCTGCTCGGTACCTGATCTCATGGCCGTAGAAGCTCGCTACCATCGCGAGTGCATGCATCGTGTGTACAACCCGCTACCTGAAGGGAGTATAAAAACAGGACGACCGACAGGAAACAAAGTCGACGAGGCAATGGAGGGGATTTACTCGTTTCTGAAAGAAAATTCCGACGAATGTCAGTTTTCGATGTCTGAATTAATGAGTCATGTAAATGGAAATTTTGTTCCGCACATCAGAACAATTAAAACGCATTTACAAGCCAAATATGGCGAGGACATTCTGATTATCGAGAAACAAAAGCGAGATTGTGTCGTTTGTTTTCGAAACACCGGATTCAAAATTCTTGCGGATAAATGGTACGAGGAAAAAAAGGACTCTCACGAGGAAAGACTCCGAGTTATTCGCGAAGCTGCTGCTATAATCCGAGAGGACATAAGAGGTGTCGTTTACGACAAAAATAATTACCCTCCCTCGGATGCATTTGTACGAGATGTTGAAGCTGTTGTTCCGGAATCTCTACAAGTTTTTCTTTCAACAGTAATAACGAAAGATAAACGTGGCGCATTGAACGCGTGGAAAAAAAAATGCACATCGATTGCTCACGCAATAATTACGGCTGTGCGTCCTCGTTCTTTTTTCTCTCCGCTGCAGATCGGTGTTGGAACTTATCTGTACAAGAAATTCGGTTCCAAGAGCCTCATCAACATTTTATCGGCAATGGGGTTCTGTGCATCGTATCGAGAAATTACGATTTTCGAGAATTCGTGCATTCATCGAGCTGAAAGTGGAATTCTGGAGAATTCATTCAGTCAATTCGTATTTGATAATGCGGATTTTAACATAAACACTCTCGATGGCCACGGAACGTTTCATGCAATGGGGGGATGCATGCACTGCAGTGGGCAAACATGCAATAACGTCGCCAGAGTCGAGATTTTACTTCACGACGACGATATTTCTAACGATGATGATGACGATGCTCTCGACGGATCGGCATCATTTCCAACGTCACAACAGACACAACAAGTCGAAGAGTGTACGGAGGACGAAGACCTTCAGCCTGGACCATCGAAGCGACAAAAAAAATAAAAAAAATACCATCGTTCGTGTCTCGAGTTTTACTGCATAAACAAATTATTTGTTAAATAAATTTCTTGCGTGTGATGCTTAATTTGTTGCTCTATTTGTTTATTTTATATCGCATGAATTCCCCTAACAACTTTCCATCCGTTTCGACATGCAGAGACAACCGAGCGAGCGGCTCGCTCGACGCTGAGCATGGATTCACCGACTTTGCGGCGCGCTGGAGATCGTAATTTTTGTCCAAAATAAAAAAGTCCAAAAAGAAAATTGTAGGTCTGAATATGCTCTACACGTCTTATCTTATAATTTTTTCGATATTTATAACAACAACAACAAAAATCGCAAAAAACAAAAGTTATACACTAAATTTTTGACTTTTTCGATCGATATCTCGATAACGATGCATGATACGCTAAAAATGGTTAAGACTTAATTGTAGAGCACAAAAAAAGCTACAAAAAGTTTCTTACGAAAATTTTCGAATCTCATCGGACAGCCGAGTTATTGCCAAAAAACAAATTTTGCCCCTTTTTCAAGATGGCGGCGAAAGCTCATAGGAAATCTTGGTCGAAAAACTCAAGTTAAGCTTTTCTAGGTATCCCCTACAACATATAAAAAAATCAGCTTCGCTAATTCATTTTCATTTATGAATGTATATAATGACTGGACTAATTCTCCTACACCTTTCCTCCGTCCATCCTGCACTTAGGTATTTTGGTATCCCCTCCTCCCTTACTTCCCTATACCACCTATTGTATGTCGACTCCCTAATCCTCTCCTCTCTTTACGCCTCCTCATCCCTCTAATCCTCCTTCTCTACTTTCTCATATCCTTCTGTCTCTGCCTCCCTTTCCTCTCTCCTGCCCCTGCCTTTTTCTTTCATCCCTTTCCTCTCTTTTTCCCATTTCGATAGTCGTTCCTCTCCCTCTCTCTCCCTTTTTTCTATTTCCACTAAGCATATTCTCGCTATCTCACTTCCTTCTCACAATTGAGAACAGATATGCAAATAATTGAGTCAGTATTGACGATCTGCTAGAATGATACGTTTGGAAAGAACCGCGTTTAGACTGACCGGCAATCATGTTTTGAATAGAATGAGCTGTGAAAGAAAACATTTTGAAGACATGCAACAACGAATGGATTTCTATAAACTTTTCAATGCATCCGCAGAAAGAGCAAAATAATCACATTCAACAAATAGTACAATCAAACGTTAAATGGATGAGGTGAAAAAATTAATTTAATATGAATTCACTGTAAATGGCTATTTGTGGCAAAAATAATTACTTTAAGAAACTATTTAACAGCAACAAAAAGAAAAGATCCGATGGTTGAGTATAAATTGCCGACATGCAACGCTCATTTATTTATGCATCAGACAAAATGATAAACATATTGTTGGTTTCTTTATATGCATATGTTTATGTACAAAAATTAATCTATCATATACTGAGAACGCTATGTGCGGCCGATACAGATTATGTTTATATTACGCTATTAGGACAGAGCGATAAGTACGGACCCAAAACCCGATCCCTTAGTTCGGATTCTGCTATTCTTTAGTCTCGACTAATTATGCTAGGAGCCAGACGTGCCTTCCGAGTGTTCTATAAAGAATAAAGTCTCAACTCTATGAATATAGAACTAAGTGTTACTTATTTCGTAATCTATTTCCTATACATATCATAAACTGATTTTCAATCAATAATTGATTCGCAATTTTTATCGCAAATTTAAAAAAAGTTCATTTCAGTTGAGTACCAACATTGTTTTCGACAAACACAAGTTTTTTTGTAACGAAAAAATAATGTAAACACGCAATCAATTGGTTTTTAATTGAACAGCGGATTTTCATATATCTTGGCAATAAAAGAAAACGATGCAACAGTCGAAAACAAATTATCGATGTTCAATGTTAATTCATTAGAAAATAATAATGGGAGACGCTTCATGAATCGATTTTCATTCCGTAAACTGATCGTAATGTTCATCGCAAATTACAAAAACATATATCCCCGTCGAGCATTGGGTGTCTTCGAGAAACACAAGTTTTATATGTAGTCAAATATGACAAAAATAAGAATACATAATAGACGTGAGATCAATTACAATTTGATGAATTAATAAACCTTTACATTTTTCGATAATAAGAGGAAATAATACGTTACATACATGTGAACATATCAAAATATTACGCGAATTAATTTATGCGTCGCTAAAAATGATAAACACATAACAGACCGATTTTTAATCTGTTAGAAATAGTCAAAACTCGCCGTTGATTGGGCGCGAATATTCTTATACCGAACTGAAGTGTGTGTATGTGTGCATGATGCCCGTTAAGAGTGTTTATATCTGAATCCTAAGAAGTTAAGACCTTAGTACGACTCACGGGCGGTAGTCAGTCGGAATTCGTCCTCGGACCATGTATGTTATTCTGATATCGGTTCTCTTTCCTCTCTAAATAAAGTCTTTTACTTTGCGTGTGTAGCCGGACTTCTTTTGTGTTTGCGACCTCTTATCAGGTTATGGGCCCAGACACGTGTCAGTCCAGTCGCCGAAAAAGTGAAACGGCGCTAAGAAAATAAAACGCGCGGAAAAGTCTCGAAGAGTCGAGTGTTAAAAAGGCGCGGGAGAGTACGAAGTGAAAAAGCTCAGGTGATTCCAAGATGGCATCGTCAACGTTTAATATAAAACCGCTTAACAAGGACAACTACGACAGTTGGTCTGTGCAAATGGAAGCTGTGGCTGTGAAAAATGGTACTTGGAAGCATGTGTGCGGCAAGATACCGAGGCCAAAGCTGAGAGCGGGAGCGGATGAAGAACAGTCCAGGAAAGCGCAAGAAAAATGGCACGATGAAGACGCCAGAGCAAAAGCGGACTTGATAATTGCAATGGATCCTAGTCTGCTGCGATTAGTAAGAGGGTTGACTACGGCAACCGAAGTATGGCACAGATTAAAATCTGAGTTTGCATCGACAGGTCCAGTCAAGAAGGCAAGTCTGCTGAAGCGCATATCATCGTTCAAGATGTCCGAATCTGACGATCTCCGGACGCAGTTAATGGAGTTCTTCGACGTTACAGCGCAGTTGGAATCGATGGAAATCCCTATAAATCCTGAGTTGTTGTCATACATGTTGTTAAATAGCTTGCCACCGAGCTTTGGTGTATTGAAATGCTCGATAGAGTCGCGAGATTCTGTGCCGAGTCCAGAAGTAATTCGAACGAAAGTTCTAGAAGAATTCGACTCGAGAAAGCAACAGCAAACCGACGAAGCGGCAGAAGCTATGTGGGTACAAAGAGGCAGAGCGAAATGGCAAAATGGCCGAGGTGGAAGAAGAAATGGCGGTTCCCACCAAATGACCGAAAATAAAATGAGAGAAAATAAAAACTTTCGATTCAAGTGTTTTAGATGTCACGGTGTCGGTCATAAAGCCGCCGAGTGCCCTGAAAAAGGTTCACAAGATAATTCGAAGCGTGAGTCGTTGTCGAAAGTAGAAGTGGCTGGAACAGCATTCCAAAGTATAGCGCTAGAGGAGCTGTTAGGGGTGAAAGACTGTGCTTGTGTGAGACGCTGGTGTTTGGATAGTGGATGTACATCGCATATATGTAACGATGAAAACATTCTTCGAGAAAGTACGAGTACGAAGAAGAAAAAGTTGTTATTGGCCAGTAATATCCAAATCGACATTAACGCGCGGGGAACAGCCAGTGTTGTGACAACAGACGGTGACCGAGAAGAGTCCGTGAAACTCAACGATGTGTTGCTAGTGAAAGAGTTGCGCACTAATTTACTGTCAGTGGCAAAAATCACAGATCATGGACACACTGTTCTGTTTGAGAAAAATAGAGCAACAGTGCGCGGAAAAGACGGAAAAACAAAGCTTGTCGCTGAGCGCGAAGGAAATCTTTATTACTTCTGTGAGAATTTGGAGCAAGCAAATCTCGTGAACAGTAGCGCTGTGAGTGTAGATGTGTGGCATCGTAGACTTGGACATTTAAATGTGAGAGATGTGCTCAATCTATCGAAGAGTGGCCTAGCAACAGGAATAAACATTCGGGGTGAGAAACTGTCACGAACGTGTGACGTATGTATGCGCGGGAAATTGACCGCGTTGCCATTTCCAAAGAGACCCCAGAGAAGTTCAGATGTATTGAGCATAATACACTCTGATGTATGGGGGCCTGCCAGAACGGAGTCATTTAGACGATCAAAATATTTTGTCACATTTATTGACGATTACAGTCGATGGTGTGAGGCGATATTTCTGAGAAATAAAAGTGACGTATTTAAAGCATTCAAGGAATACAAAGCGCGAGTTGAAAATCAGACGGGTAAACGAATAAAGTGCCTGATGACGGACAATGGGCGAGAGTATTGTAATCATGAATTCGATGAATTTCTAAAAGAAAATGGTATATCTCGGCGGTTGACTGTGGCGCACACACCGCAACAGAACGGTATTGCCGAGCGTATGAATCGCACTCTGGTAGAGATGGCGCGATGTTTACTAGTGCAAACAGGACTCAGTAACGTTTTTTGGGCTGAAGTGCTTGCCTCATCGAATTATTTACGAAACAGATGTCCGACAGTGAGTTTGGGAGGTCATACTCCGTATGAGTACTGGTATAAAAGTGTACCGGATCTGAGTAATCTCAGAACGTACGGAGCGAAGGCGTACGTGCTACAGAAGGAACCTGGTAGGGGAAAATTTGAACCCAAGGCTAAAGAAGGCATCCTAGTGGGATACTCCGAGGAGTCGAAAGGGTATCGAGTGTACGTTCGTCAAGACAACAAAGTTGTGATAACACGGGACGTGAGATTCGTCGAGGACGGAGTGATGGAACAATTCACTGAAAAAGGTGTTAACAAGTCGACCGAACGATTCGACGAGGTCACAGACAATAGCAGAGTGGAATTTGAAATAAAACCCAACGAAGATAATGAGCAACCGGCAAGGAAAGAAGGTTCGTCGGTACCGCAGATTATCGTAAACTCACCAATGAGTTCGTCGGCGACGCTGACTGCAAAACGAGGAGCAGGTAGGCCAAGGCTATTGCGCTTAGGCAGTAGAGGAAGACCGAGAAAAATGTATCAAACGAGATCGGCTTCAACAGAATCAAGAGCGCGCGACGAAGAGTCAGACGACAAAGAGAATGAAGATGAGTCCGAAAATGAAGTGTTCGTGGACACTGCAGATAACGACATTCAAGCGCTAGAGATGGCGAATCTGGTCGATATGTCGGTAAAAAGCGCAATGAACGGTCACGAATCTCAAGAGTGGTTACAAGCAATTGCCGAAGAAGTAAAAGCGCTAGTCAAGCACAATACATGGACACTGGTGGAGCGACCCAAAGACAAAAAGGTCATCACGTGCAGAATTGTACTGCGGAATAAAACGAAGCCGGACGGGAGCTCAGAGCGCAAAAAGGCGAGAGTTGTCGCACGTGGATTTACTCAACGCGAGGGAATCGACTTCGCTGAAACATTTGCGCCTGTGGCCCGCTTAGATTCTGTAAGATTATTAATGGCTTTGGCAGCAAGGGAGAACCTCCAAGTTTTTCAATTGGACGTGGTTGCTGCCTACCTGAACGGGGAGCTGGACGAGGAGATCTTCATGGAGACACCGGAATACATAGAAGAAGCGTTAAATGAAATAGCGCGAAAAGACAAGAGTGGTGAAGTAGGCAACAAAGCTCGTAAAATGATTCGCGAATTACAAGAGGGTGAAAAGGTATGTAGGTTGAATAAAGCACTGTATGGCTTACGCCAAGCCGGTCGTCAGTGGAATAGGAAACTGGACAAAGTACTTAGAAATTTGTATTTAAAACCCGCAGCGAATGATACGTGCCTGTATTATGACACGAACGGGAGCGAGCGCACATTTGTTGTCGTTTATGTTGACGATATTTTGTATGCGTCAAATAGCGAGAAAAGATCGCGAGAAATTCGAACGGGACTGAGTAGAGCGTTCGACATCAAAGATTTGGGTCTTGCAAGTTGTTGTCTCGGCATAGAGATCGAACAAAGGAACGGTGAAATTAAGTTAAGTCAAACCGGGTATGTGAAGGACTTATTGAAAAAGTTTGGTATGGATGAGTCGAAACCCGTGAACACACCGAGTGAACCGCGAGCAAATCTGCCAATCGGAGTGCCGCAAAAGGGCGAGAATCAAAAAGAAATACCATATAGGCAGCTAATAGGTTCCTTAATGTACTTGGCCGTTGCTACGAGACCGGACATTGCATTCACTGTAAATAGATTAGCGCAATTCAATGTAAAGTACGGCGAAGAACATTGGGTAGCAGCGAAGCGTGTGCTGCGATACCTTAGAGGTACACACAAGCAAGGGCTTGTGTACAAGAAAAATAAGTTCAAAATAATTAGTTTCTCAGATGCGGATCACGCGGCAGATGTCCGAGATAGAATATCGTATACGGGATATTTGTTTGTGTTGAGCGGCGCAGCGATCACCTGGCGGTCTTGTAAGCAGAAGACTGTCGCGATCTCAACAACGGAAGCCGAATACGTAGCGCTGTCAGAGGCGGCGCGAGAGGCAGTATATTTAAGAAATTTAATGATTGATATGAAAATGACAGAGTTGTCATGTGTAACGATTGGTACCGACAATCGTGGAGCCAAAGCAATAGCTGAAAATGCGGTGTACCATTCAAGGACGAAGCACATAGCAACAAGATATCATTTTGTTCGTCAAGCGCTTCAAGAAAAGATACTGGAGTTAATACACACACCCACTGAGGAAATGCCTGCGGACATGCTAACCAAATCGTTACCGGGGCCAGCGCATTTCAAACACATGTTGAACATTGGAATGAGTGTTTATTAACTGCGCGAAAACGTCGAATTTGAAGAAGGCGTGTTAGAAATAGTCAAAACTCGCCGTTGATTGGGCGCGAATATTCTTATACCGAACTGAAGTGTGTGTATGTGTGCATGATGCCCGTTAAGAGTGTTTATATCTGAATCCTAAGAAGTTAAGACCTTAGTACGACTCACGAGCGGTAGTCAGTCGGAATTCGTCCTCGGACCATGTATGTTATTCTGATATCGGTTCTCTTTCCTCTCTAAATAAAGTCTTTTACTTTGCGTGTGTAGCCGGACTTCTTTTGTGTTTGCGACCTCTTATCATAATCATTCAATTATTGGCAATTTTTACCGCAGATTGAAAACATATATTGCAGTCGAGCATCAATTGTCTTCGAGAAACACCAGTTTTTTATAGCAAAAAACAAAGCAAATGCAACATCCATTGGCTGTTAATTAGAAAATCGATCTTAATAGATCTAATAGACGATAAAAGAGAAGAATCCAACCGGCGAAAACAAAGTACCGACATTTTTTCCAATTTCAATTAGGAATAGAAAATTATGAGATACACTTCGTCTACCGATTTTCAATCAGTAAATGAATCGCAATTTTCATCGCAAATTAAAAAAATATATATATACTCCAGTCCAACATGAATTATCTTCAAGAAACACAAGTTTTTTATATAGAGAATAAAAAAAATTCAAAGAGAAAGAGACAAACGCGAGATCAATTCAGTTTTCATCGAAAAATCGATCTCAATATTGCTCGATGATAAACAAATAGAATCAGTCTGTAAAAAATCAATTACCGACATTTTGGCCAAATTTATTTACGAATAAGAAATAATTATAGATGCTTCATAAACTATTTCTTTCAAACGGTACATTATTCGCAATATTTCTTAAACATAAAAAAATATCCCATACCATCATGACTTTGTTATAAAAAACTCGAAACTTTTCATGAGAAACATTTTGACGATCTCGAATTTCATCATTCTTTAATCAACATTAATTTTAATCCGATTTAATGCGACTGTGACAAACACAAGTCGATTATAATTGTAAAAAATGTAAACAAACAATAGAAAAAATAATGAATGTGAGGTCAGTTAGGATTTCATTGACCAATTAACCTTGAAATTTTGCGATAATGAAAGAAAATATCCGTTCGTTAAATATAAATTGTCCACATGTACGCGAATTCATCTATCAGATTCGGAAATAATGATAGACAAATCATAAAACGATTTTCAATCGGCAAATAACTATTTGCAACATTTTGTTCTAATTGAGGAAAATATACGTACTTACTGCAGTCGAATAAAAATTGTCTTTAAGAAACTCAAATATTTTCAGGAAAACAAAAATGACAAACGCACGATAAATCGAGATTCTATCGACAAAATGTTCGTCACATTTGTTGACAAGAAAAGAAAAAAATCGTGTTTTAAGAATAAATTCACGTCTTATACAAATCAATTTACTAATAGAAATCAATAATAGACTTGTCATAAACCGGCTTTTAATCAGTTAACTAATCGCGATTTTTATTTTGAATTAGAAAAAAAATACTTTTTAATCAAGCATTAAGTGCCTTCGAGATGCACCATTTTCGTATTATAAAAAAAAACAGAAGTCTCTTGGACAGAAATATATTGCCGATATGAAACGTACATTACATAAAAAAATTGAAAAGAAAGGGATGAGACTTCAACGGATGCTTTCTCAGAATGTGTTTATCGCGTTCTGTTTGTTGAAAAAACGAAATGGCCTTTTCACGGCCGAAAACAACAGGCGGAAAGTGGTTGCCACGAGATTTGACGGGCGCGCGCTAATTTCATTTAAACTCGATACCGCATTAAAAAACTACTTTTATTTTCCTTTTTTCCATCACAACAGTCTCTATAGAAAACTCTAATGGAAAATACAGCAAAATACAACAAAATTTTGCGGGTTGTCAACATATCGATCAATTTCATGTGTATATTCACGATTATTGCTGCGCGTAACGAGCAGACACACCGCCGATTAAAAGCGACGGGCACGTATGTCGAACAAGCTGTAGCAAATGTTTCGCGTACTTTTGTCTTGTTCCACAAAACTTGTGGTTTTTTATAAATATCTACGATAGAACGAACTATTCGAGTTTAAGCGATAAATCACGTACAAGTTGAGGAAAAACTTTGAAAATAATGTTCCATTTCCCATGGAATAAGCGAATAAGCAATCAATTGGGCGAATGAGCAAATAAGAAGTCATCAATAACATATTTATGATATTTGACGATAACGTTATGATCAAAGTATCGACGGTTAAATATGAAGGGTTGATTTTTTAGGCGAATTTCCTCGGATACATTAAAAATAGAAATGTCCATTATGGAACGAATTTTGACCAGTGAATTATGCGCGATATTACTTGAAACAAAAAATTACATAACTGAGGCGGATATTAATTTCCGACGTGAAACAAAAACTCATTGATGTGGAGAAAGTCACAACAGACGCGGGGTCGATCGGTTTTCTTTTTAATATTTATTGCTATAGTCTTTCTAAAAGTATCGTGAACAGAAGTATCGTCTCGTGAAATATGAATATTGCCAACATTTCGTGCAAATTCATTCGCGAATGGATTGGCCTATTTAATTAAAAGATATAGACGTACAGAAATCCAATTTTTTATCAGACACTTATTCCCATATTCACACTACTTGAAAAAAGTATATGTTCCAGTCCAATATGTATTTTCAACGTGAAACGTAATTGTTTTCGCAACAAAACAAATGACAAATGTCAGACTGGTCAGGAATCATCAGTTCATGGTTTTAATATTCTTAAGAATACAAGAATATATTTTTTGTCAAATATGAATTTACGACATTTGACGGACATTTATTTTATGTGTGGGAATAGTGCTAATCGCGTCACGAATCGAGTAGTTACCGGTAAAATAGTCGCATTTTTTGTTATAGATCAATTAAAAAATATTTCAGTCGAGTATAAATTCCATACGTATAACAAGTGTTTGCATGAATACGAAAGATAAATAAAAAAGCAAGATCCATCGGTTTGTGCATTGAAAAAATAATCTGCATATTTTTCGGGTTATAAAATATTTCGTTTTATAAAATACACGAATTACCGATATTGTTCGTGAATTTATACATGACAGTAGTAGGGTGCGCACTATGGCGACCCCCACTCCTATCCCCACTCCTTTTCCCCCACTCCGCGGCCGCCGAGTCCGTGGCTCGGTCGGTCGTGGGTGCGGGGGTGAAGAGGCGCGGGGGGAGAAGGGGGGATGGGTCGAGTCGCTATAGTGCGCACGCCTTTATATATATATATAATTTTTCTGAGCGTGTCGGTATAGCGGAGCGCTGTTTTTATTTTTGACATTTTTATTTTTCCGGAGCGTGTCGGTATAGTGGCACGCTGCTTTTGTTTCCGCCATTTTTCTTTTATATATATATATATGTGTGTGTGTGTGTGTGTTTATAAATGTGAATTTTATAATTAAAAAAATTCGATGCCGGCGGTGAGACTCGAACCGTCGACCCTCGGACTACCAGTCTGAGTCGTTGCCTCTGCACCAAAGATCGCTATGCATTTAAATGTACGTGGAAGACTCTTGTAGCGATCGCGAGCACGCGTATCCCCACCCCGTGGTCGCCGAGTACGGCCCGCAGGGTAGTATATATATATGCCTGTTTCTGCCCGATATATATATATATTTTACCGTGTGTGAGCACTATGGCGACACCCACTCCTGGACCCACTGCTACCCCTACTCTGCGGGTCGACCGCGGCCCGCAGAGTATTATATCTATATACCTATCTGTACTCGATATATATATATTTTACCGTGTGTGAGCACTATGGCGACACCCACTCCTGGACCCATTGCTATCCCTACTCTGCGGGTCGACCGCGGCCTGCAGAGTATTATATATATATACCTGTTTGTACTCGATATATATATATTTTACCGTGTGTGAGCACTATGGCGACACCCACTCCTTGGCCCATTCCAGCCCCCCACTCTGCGGGACATGCTACGCGAAGAATGACTGAATTCTAACGACCGTTGAGAGCCGTGAACACCCTGCTACCAGCCTGCGGTGCAACTCAGAATCATCCCGAAGCTTACCTCAGCGTTTTTGCACGTGCATATGACGCATTGGTATGAGAAAAATAGCGACACAGAGACAGATAGATCATGCGACGACGGAACGTGCCTATATTATAGCTGCTAACAAAACACTGTCTAGACTTTATAAACAAGAAAAATCGTTTACGCGAAACGTGGTATTGTTATACTATTATACACTAGGACGCGTGTATTATTAAAGTTAAATGTTTCAATGAAGGGTCGACCTTTCGGAAACCCCAAAATTTTGAACCCAAACTCTCAAGTACATCGATTATACAATGTAAAAAACAGCGAGCAATAGTGGCTGCATATAGTATGGTAATTTATTTGAATTAACATGAAAAAACGAGAGAGAAAGAGTTATAGAAATTACTGTAGGTGCAAGAGAGAGCATACCGCGCTCTGTACGAACAGCCGCACAAAGAGGAGGTGCCGTTAATAGGGTATATGATCAGCTGTAGAGTCGTAGAGTACGTGCGAGAGAGAGAGAAAGCGAGCGAGCTAACGAACAGCCGCACAAAGAGGAGACGCCGTTAATACCACATACGGTCGGTCGTATACCCCTCTCCCTTTCACCTCCACCTCGCCAATGCTTTGAAACAGAGACCACGTGTTCTCCGTCTCTTTAAACCGCATATATATATATGAGGGAGAATGATCTATAGCAACCTCTCTATCTGTTTCTTTTTATTTTCTTTATATATTAAATAAATATTAAATAAATTACTATTTATATAATATTTATAACCCTTTTTTTTTTATTAAATCTTATGACCTCATAAAGTAGCATTATAAAGTTTTACGTATCGATATACACATATATATATATATACATTTACAATAAATAGTGAATATTAGGATTTTTAATCGTTAGCTTCTTTTTCTTCTTCTTCTTCTTCTTTGGGTCCATACTCGTCACAGCTCTCTCTGACCCTCTCTCTCTCTCTCTCATCAGACACGGATTTAACTATGGAGGACAGAGATAAACACTTGGTGTGAGAGAGACTCGTATAAATGTGTAGCAACATAAACGTTTTATACAGAGTTTGAAGTACATACCTATTTATAATTATTCCTTAGCAGCTTTGAACTCGATCTTGTTGAATTTCGTGCCGTAGTACTGCATAAGTAAATTTTTACTATTCGCAGCCTGGCTCATTTGTTGAAACAGCTCGTTCGCTTCTTCGAAAGCCTTGACGAACCTCGTTGGTAGATAGCATGTAAACGTACCGTCCACGTCCACGACAATTCGCGCGCCCCATTTAGTTTGGACAATTTTGATGTCGGTGATAAGGTAGTCTTTCTCGAGCTCCAGCTCGGCCAATCTTTTGACAGGGAGAAGCGTCTCGAGACGGCCCACTTGGTTGATTCGTGTGAAGTCCATTGTGCAACTTGAGTTTTTTCAGTTTTAGCGTTAAAGCACGAAATTCTGATATCACGCGTATTTTTGCTTTAATCGTTGCAATATCTTGCAAAAAGGCGTCTAAACGTACTTTCAGCTGGCGATGCTTACTTCTTTGAAGATTTGAGAACAATGGCTGTCTATCAAGCAGCGCAGAAACAGCGGACCCCCTACCACGTAGACCCATTCCCCCTACTCTGTATGCAGTGAGAAGCATCCTGAATTTAATTGGTGCAACATTTGCTTACTTTGTAAAAAAGCTAGTAAGTCGCCTTGGCGATGTCACCTCAGAATTCTTCGAAAGCTTAGCTCAGCGTTTTTGCACGTGCGTTGAAATTAATATGACATAGTGATAGCGAGAAATAGGGGGATCACGTGAGAATGGAACGTGCCTATATCACGGCTATTTGAGACGGTGTTGAATTTCTCGCTGAAGGAGTCAACAAAGAATACACGTTTTTTGAAAAAAATATATACACTTTATTTTTTAGCTCACAATTACAGTACAATTAGTGGCTGCGTGAACAACAGCCTTGCACGCACGACAAGGCGTTTTTATTACCAAAAGTTTTAAGATTATTGTAACGGTACCCACACCCTACATCGGCGCCCTTGTTGAGCACACTGTTCAAAGGAATAGATTCATTACACTTATTCATATACTCATTGTAGTAGTCATACACTATTTTATCGTTTCGTGTTAAATCGGTTGAAAACGCACTCCTAAACATATTAATACCAAGACCTGTAGACAAGAAATGCAAAAACATAACACAATAATGTCCACAAGTCTGTGATTCAGGACCCTGAAGCTGTATAGCGTTGTAGCTAAAGAACCTGCAGTTCTGTCGGAGACGCTGGAGATGCTGCGGGATGATTGGTGGTAGTCCGTAGCTGTCGAAGTACCATCCGCGTCCATTTCGATCGACGTACATGGCGACCCAGTGGGCCCCGGGCTGCTTGTGGCCATCGGTATTGGCGACAATCGCTGCTGGTTTCGTCCACACCTTAGGGATGCGATCTGCTGGGTATACACCTACAGTACGACTCTTTATACCGCGTAGGGCCTGCAGAAGCTGCTCGGTGTTCATAATAGACAACGATTATAGAGACACTAGAGCGCTTTTATATCGGTGGTTTTCCCCTCCTCACGGCGGTCCACAGCTAGTAGGCCGATGTTCCAGGTTGTCGTGGTTCTATACTCCCACAAGGAGCTGGAACGATCGTTATGAGAAAGCCACTTTTTGATTCTCACAGCGTTGTTGAGGGCACACGTGAACGAGCAATTTTTACGCAGCAAACCATGATATATACAACGGGTGTTGCTCTCGGGAAGATTACGGAACGACGAATCGCCGTCTTCATCTTCTTCTAGATTTATAACGTAGCAATCCGTTAGCTATGTCAGATATGCCGCTTTATCAGCTCCACGTGTAAACAGGCGATCAGACTGCACTGCAATTTTTTTCAACGAAGCCTCGACTGTGCGTAAATGCGTTTCGCCCTCGGACCACTCCATACCATGATGATTGGTTTGTAACCAGGTGTTTTGACGTTTTACACTAGGTGGTAGAACGTTATAAGTGTAGGGTGGTGATATAATCCAATGGGCTAGGTACGACGTCTTTATAGAGACCACGGCAACTTCTTTAGGTATAAAATGATTATATTTATCCTTCAGGCCCTGTATATCAATGACGATGTTCATGGTGCTTCTCAATCGTCGTAACACGTCGAGTTTTGAATACAGACTGACGACAAATATTGCACGCTCTGTGGATATATGACACCTCCCCCTCTATAAGCCCTGCGATCTAGCCACTAAAATCCACAATTACTTGTCTGGAAGAGTCGATCTCCAACACATTATCATATTCCGCATACACAATGCAATTAATCGTTGACGTTAGGGCTGTTGCGAAACGTACTTCTATCCTCACACTACCGTGTCTCACAAGATTCCAATGGGTACTACAGTTGGCCGAGAGATCAGGCGTAAGATCAAATGCAAAGAGACAATTACCCTGCGGATAATTTGTACGTGTAATAGAATTGCCCTCGTTGAGAAAATGGATACCTGTACCAGAAAATAGTGTGTGGTACGCATCCACGTACATATCTCCATCTGCGAAGTCTGGTTGTAGAGGTTTTGACGGTATTTGCAAACCATCGGCATACAAAGAAAAATAATTAATATTGTAATTCTGAAAATTGAAGGGATTCATTTTACAATCACCATTAAAGGCCTTATTATCGACAAAACCGACAATTATACGTTTAGGCAGCTGGCCAAGTATGACATTATCAAGAGTATCACCATGCACCCCGGCGTGCAATGATATCGCTTTAACCTCGACTCGTGTCAAAGGGTATTTCGCTGTAGATTTAGACAGAGCTCTTGCATGGGCTAAAAGTATACCCGGTGCTATCTTAACACGTCGTACAAGTAGCGACGCTTCCGTAATACGTATGGTATAATCTTTCGAAGAGCTCATAAGACAAAAAGCGTTATTGGTCCGTACGAGACGCAGACGCATCTCAACACCGTTTAGCAAAAACCTCTCTTGATTGAAGATATCGCAGTGCAAATGGCCGATGAGATCGGTCGTTTTATTCTTACCTAATATGGTCCGACGGTTTGCAAACCCGACATTATTATCTTCTGTATCATCCATTTTACCAGCCGAGTCATTATACCACAAAGTACTCGTGAGATGCGAGGCCTTAGCACCAGGCCCGTAATTCAAGAGGGTTTCAATGTATGCCCTATAGGCATAAACGTTATTAGGAGGTGACACAAGTTTCTGATTTAAAAATACATCGATCTGATTGAACATTGAGTGCAGTAGATTATTGACTGGGGCTACTTTAGGAGCCGTAGTATCCTTCGTGTCTGGACTCTCTATCTTAACACGCATACTCAGCATGGTGTGTGCAAGATCAATGTACTCATCTCCCTGACCAGGTATGACAAACTCTATCGGTGAATCATCCGTCAATGATGAGATTGGCTTGTAACACACTGTATGTGCTCCCTCAATTGTTGTCTGAGTCGGTGGTAATGTGAATAGCTCAAGCTCCGACTTAAGGCACTCACACGAGTGTGCGTGTAAGAAGGCCATTTTTCCAAGATTGTGTTAGGCAAAAATATCCGCCACTGTTCTTGATTTCTTGTAACGATTCTTAGCTGTCTGTTTTGTTGCTCTTCTTCTTTTCACAGTCTTCGTCTTCTTGCCCTGTTTCTTTTTCACAGAGCCCGAACGTTTTCGCGACCTCACAGCCTTCTTTCGTTGTTTCACACCGGTACGTCGTGATGCGCTCCCGGCAAGAGAATGGAGCAGTTTATTAATTTTACCGGCTTTATATCCCGAACCCTTCATGAGTGTGCTAATTTTTTCTTCAGCCTTACGCTTCAGATTCTCCCCCGATTCGCGCAGGCGTGTTTTGAATGCTTCTCGTGGGTGAATACCAGAATCCATGATATCGGTAGCCACGTTGATACCCGACCGAAGTGCCTCTTTACCAACAGCCCGAGCGCCTTGTTTCAAGAGAGGTATTATTCGTCGAAAGAGCCCACCAAGGAAACTCCCAATACCATGACCCCTTTGATTCGGTGAGCCTATATACACATGACTGATACCACCATAACCGGTTCGACCACCGCCCGTTTGCACATCAAAGTATTCGTCATAGTAAGCCATTTTAGATTGGTTCAGGTTAATCTGTACGTTTGAACTGTAGCGTCACCGTCAACGTCCCGTACTCGAATGGTATAGGCTTGCCAAACTCATCCCTTATATCAATCGTTATTGTTTGAAAACTAGTGCGTAATAGGGGAATATAGCGTGGTGGTGAGAAGTTTCTTATCTTCACCGATCCATAATTACGATTATCAGCGGCAACGATTGGCACGACACGTAGCAGCGGCGTATGCACATCTCCGGTGATATAGGACTCGCAGATATCCGTATAAACGTACATCATATTTGGGGTCCCATGGGCCAGATTGGCAGGTCTCTGAGCAGTGTACTCACTCTGAACTACCACATCCTTGTCCTCGGTGAATCCTAAAATCTTGTTCAATACGTCGGAGAAGTAGAACGAGTGTTCCACGTTCTTGCACGATTCACAGATACGTGTGACCGTCACATAACCGTTACGGCCATGCTTAAATTTCAAATGATCCGCAACACACGATATCTCGTTAATAGCCTCGATTAATGTGTCTATGCTGAGGTATACACCTGGAGGTACACAAACACGGTCTTCCTTAAAGTCGGTGGTTGTCATACTACCGGGTGCTACTGTGTTTGTTATGACATTCATAAAGTTCCGCTCGCCCTCGGGTGGCACATGCAAAATCGTCGTGGGTATGTGTATTTCAGCTAGAGAAACAGCCCAGCTACCGTGAAGAGACATACATTGGGGCAAATGCGTGGTATACCTTGTTGTCACATTATCAGGATAATAATTCATACTACTATTACTGGGTAAAACCATGTAAAATTCCTCCTTCATTTTGCCGAGTGTTGCTTAGACGCCTTCGTATGCACTCTTGATAACTCAGCCTCATAAAATATGCCGTCGATATCCTCGTCGTGGAGATCACGCAGGGTGTATGTCACCGGACAAATGCTGTGCGATACACGTATGATCTTAAATAACTCGTTGCTCCAACTACCCTCGTAACCTTTTGCAAAGGCTGCCTTCGCGCTACTGATGCGCACGATGTCGCCCACACTGTATTTAGGAGAGCAATTTTCGGTTCTTCTGTACCGCTGTATTAGGTTATTCCGGGCCTTAGCCGCTGTAGCGTGTGTCACCGTGACAGGAGCCATTTTTATACCGCTATGCGTGGTGTGATTGTACGCCGAAACGATGTTCTGCAGAACGTCTAGGTAACGTTTTTTTCTAGAATACGTAAAATATCGCCACATTCTTTCTTTCACTGTTCTATTGAATCTCTCGACAATAGCCGCTTTTATATCAGGGTTTCTCGCAACACGGAACTGTATGTTCTTTTTCTTTAAGAGAGCCTGGAATGCAGTACCGGTAAATTCTTTACCTCTGTCCGTCTGTAGGTAAACGGGTAGTCGACCGTTACTATTTTTTTTAGATAAAATGAGATCAAACGCGTTAGCCACAGATGCAGCAGACTTGTCACGTAAAGGCTGAACCCATGCAAATTTACTAAGAACGTCTATAACGACCAGGAGATAAACATAACCATCATTATAATCTTTAATCGAGCGAAGATCCACGAGATCAGCCTCCCAGAAGTCATCAATGTTTCGGACATTATAAAAACGACGTGGATAATGACGGCGCACGGGCCTGTGTTTTGTATACGTATCCTGTGCTTCAAGCCACTGTAACGCCTTTACACGGGAAATTTTTTTCTGACGTGCCAGGCGTAACAATTTGGTAGCACCTGAAAACGATGCTTCATGGACGGGGTTAAAGTACGCATTTTCTAAGATTTTCATGATTATAATTTCAGGTTAGCCCAAGTTACACGTCTTTTCTTATTATGATAGCCACCACCTCTCTGCTTATCTCCCTGTGTTTGCCGTGCTGGTGATCTGCTCTCAGGACCGCTGAAAAACGCTAACTGGTCCGTATCGGGTGATCCCTCGCTGCTCGTACTACTATCACCAGACTGCGAATGACGCCGTGGTGTATTAACTCTAGACTCCGCCCACAACTCCTCATTACCAATAAATTCCCGAGGGGCCTTGATCGTTCGGAGAACTTTGGCAAAGGCACCGCGTCCAGCCGGATTAGGTATTTTCCTAGCCCTCATAGCATCGTTCACGAGATCAACAATATTTGAATCCTTTATCGGTTTCCCGCTGACCAACACGACACCGTCAGAATCCCAAGAAAAATTAGATCGTGGAGCAGTACGCAAACGGCGAAGCAGTAGTTTCGCTTTCACGCGAAATTTAGCTGGTACACTCTCAATTATAACGGCATCACTCATACCGTCATCGGTTTCGTCTTCTTCTCTTTTTCTATCATAGTCAGACTCTACAGCGTGTTTATTCTTCATAAGGCCTCGGTACTGCTGAGCTCTCTCATCATCGATGAAGTGGAGATAACGCTGTAGTACAGTCAAGTACGCTGCCCACTTTTCTCGCTCATCCTTGTATGTGCAGGAATGCAAAATTTCATTCATTTCCGCGTCTAATCGAGCCAGCGTAGTGTCAATACCCCGCACTGGCTGTGCTTGAGGCGCATCCGCGTTAAAAACAGGCTGCGTATGACTTTGTGTGTTCAGGCGCATTAGATGCTCCTCCGGCACGAGTACCATTTTTCTTGCGTGATCCATTATCCACGACCGCCGATCAAACTTGATAGAACAGTACCTAGTATTGGTGCTAATAAGAGAGGTAGAAATCCACCACTTTGAACAACAAACCGTTTTTTACTCTTCCAACAGCCTTTTTTTGAGGCTAAACGCCGGAGAACCGGTGCGTGTCGGCGTAATTTTTTTCTCTGGTCGGGCTTCAGTGGTACATTACCGCAGAGAACGTTCAACGCACACTCACAAATACAGCGGATAATGCTCGGATCCGCTTTGCGTAAAACAGCCTTGCGCTGCTCCTTATTCAGGTGTTGAAGAGCACGCAATATCGCAACGTGTTTTTTGCAGAGCGGTGAACCACCCTGCGCCATTACGTCTGATGAACTGCCGACCGTCCTGATGTATCACTCCTTTTTAAACCCTTTGCACGACATGTCTTTGGGGCTGTGGTCCCCCTGAGAATGTACCACACACACTGACAAACGGAGTGACTAGCACTTATTAGTTTTTTGTGCGTGTCAGGTGTATTACGCGCTGTGTTGGGTTGTTGAAATACACTCAATATAGCTATACATTTTTCGTGATACGACGATGCTTTAGGCGCCATTACATGCGTTGAACTGGTAATTCGCTTGTACCCGAACTGCTTTTTAACTTTTTCCGCGGTATGTACACAAAATGATGGGTGTCGTCGGGAAAAATACAAGTACGGTATCTACAGTTATCAGGTGTTGATTGTTTCAAATCGAGTAACAAATAGCCATGCGGTTTCGATGTTGCGTCATGATAGGCCTCTTGTAGAAACCGCGGGTTTTCCGGGCATACCTGGCGCGCGAGATGTTGAATTTGAGCACGATCACGAGGATTTTTAAAAATTACGATATAATTGGCGTTCAATGAAATATCGCGTTGACCGTGTCCTTGATGGAACAAGTTTTGGGTAATAAAAATAACACTCAAGTTTTTATGATGGCTACCTTTGGTGAAAAGATCTACAACGTTATTATTCGATGCCTCGCGCATCAAATCGTCGATTATTATGAGTTTTGCACGAGGATCATTCGCGTAATCGGTGCTCTGAGGCAGACCTTCATGAAACTCTATTGATGCACCATACTCTGTGTATGCGGGCTGCCACTCGGAATAATAGAAAATAATTCTCTCGAATGACTCACTATTCATGAGCTCTATGAACTTTAAAAACTTTTTTACGAAGTACGTTTTACCGCAGCCCGTGGGGCCGCAGATCATCGAGGTCCAGGGATGTTTCCACCGCGTATCCATCTGTACGAATGAGCGTGTTTTCTACATGACTGCGTAATTTAAAGCTTTCGTTATATGTATACGCCTTTTTATTTTACATTAACATCATAAATATTTTACAATAATAACATAAATATTTTACAATAATAACATAAATATTTTACAATAATAACATAAATATTTTACAATAATAACATAAATATTTTACAATAACAGCATAAATATCTTACAAGAATAACAATATTTTACAATAATAACGCTATTTTACAATATTAAACCCTGTAACCATAAGGGAGCGAGCCATATTCGCCATTACGCCTCCGCTTGACACTCAATGGCATACATGATTTCGTTTCGGGTCGTGTAACAACCTGGTGGAATGGCGTGCGTCGTATTGAAGCAAATCGTAACACAATTGGTTCCTCTCTCTCACCTATTATGAACGAGCGTATCGATCTATAATTGATCAGAGAGGTGTTTGAATAATTAAGTGTAATACCTTTAACTTTACAAACCTCGCTTTCTACACCATCAGGGGTATGAACTATGAACGAATAAAATTTTGGACCACCCGAAACGAAAGATTTAATATAGCTACCAGTACCGTAAGAGCTTAGCTCATCCGTTAGATCCCCCAGGAGCTGCCCTGTAGGCGGCTCGTACTCTTTAACGTCTTTTTTCGTCGTGTAAATAACG
Organism: Netelia inedita; assembly: GCA_964017225.1. Lineage (NCBI taxonomy): Eukaryota > Metazoa > Arthropoda > Insecta > Hymenoptera > Ichneumonidae > Netelia > Netelia inedita. The sequence continues at coordinate 15,531,039 of OZ024924.1, read as the reverse complement.
GAATCGGTGTCACAATACAAGGCACGTTCACCCAACAGCTCGAGATAAGTGTAAAGTTTCAAACGGGCCTGAGCCGTTGTATATGCAGCAATTACGGCATTTGCTATATTAGACGGCACTACGGTATCTTCGGTTTTTGTGTAATTAACGTACAATACTTGATTATTAACAGGTAGTATACCTGTGATATCGTGCTCGGGGCTGTTCAGTAGCTCCATAAGTTTTTTACGTGTTGATACTATTTCAGTTTTGGGTAAATTCTCGCGCTGCCCAAATTTACCCCAAAACGAATTAAGACACAGTTTAGCTACTGAGCGCAGACCAGGGTTTTTTGCTATAGCACTACGACATAGTTCAATTCCCTCGGAAGTCTTGAAAGAAGCAATATAATTGTCTTGCTCTGTCTCGTCATCTAAACAGTTCTCGGGCCAGCCGCTGGCCTCTTGTTTGATTTTAAGAAAAGTGTTGATGTATTCGACAAAAAGACCCCCCTCCTGGGTATCACGGTTATACTGCGTTATCTCATACTGCCAGATTTCACTCACGTTTAAAACTTTATAACCACACATGACGGCTTTTCGCAGTTCATCTACCACCCAGGTACCTGTTAATGACCTCTCCGCAGGGTCTTCGTGGGGGCACGCATCTTGACTCATTGTTTCGCAACAGCTACGACACAAGCCGAATAATAAACGGTGGTGCATACGCAATGGTAGCACGGGGTGGTAAAGATTTCGCGGGGGTAGTACCGTGCATTTAACAAGACCCTCGATGCGCGAAAGATCCGTATTTTCGGGTCCGGTTAATTCCATACACTCGTCACCGACATACACTGTAGGGTGCCCTATAGGATATTTACCGTATTTGCAGACATACGGATACAATGAGCAGACGTCCACATACCGTATCTGCTCCCCGTCTTTTACGTCGTATAGAGTGACCATGTTTTCTGTGCGTCCACCGAAAAATGCATCGCGTGGGTCGAGAGGATCTAATTTGACTAGAGCATGATCACGCACAAAATTACTCATTTCTGCATCTGCATCTTTTACCATGCGGTCATACGCGCACTCCCAAATTTCTGTCAGCGTATATCCGCTTGAGCGGATTCTGTGCGATATGGCGTTTGTTCGCTCAAGACGCTCATCCATTGTCGTGCCGTCACTCTGTTTACGGTCCCTATTCACGGCGAAACAAGCGGTGCACCCGTGCCAATAACAACCGTGAAACTGTAACACATGAGTTGCGTCGTTTGTTTCATAGTAACCGTCTACCATTAAATTTTGGGGTAACTTAAATTCACGCGACCGCCCTGCATGAATAATATGATGGCCTAAAGAGTGCTCCATCCACACGAGCCACGAAATCGCTTTTTTTGATTGGTTATGAGCCCACCTGTACCCACCCGTAGGTATAATCCCAATAGTGTTGCTTTTCAAGAAGTTTTTTCGAAAAATTTGAAAACATGCCGACGCTATTGTTGTATTTTCGCTAAACGGACAAACACGACCCCTGTCCATGAACATCTTTCGGAAAACGACACAAGCCTGTCGTAATATTGTGACATCGTTCTTACAGTAGCTTGTAATTTCTTTTGAAAAATCGAACACGTAATCGGCATTCTTTAGATCGTTATACCACACAGAAAAACGCTCGCGTTCTGCCACGCGCATCGTGTCAGGAGAATAGTGGTCTATGGAGGGTAGTGGACCGATATAATTTTGATTTTCAGGTCTGTTAAATAAATGGGGAAAAGACCCTTTGGCAAGAGCGGTCCTCAGGCCGAAGGCTTTTGGTAATGCGCCCAGAGGCATGTGGAAGTAATGCAGACTATCGAGAAATACAACTTTACCAATGCGCATCGTGATAATTTTAGTACCGTTCATTATTAACGAGGGTAACTGTGTTTTTTTCTCTTCTATTAAATAGCGTAGGATGAACTGTGCGTCGAAGCCACCCGCGTTATGAGCTATTAAAAATGTGTGTGAGAAACCGCGGATAGTTTTCATACCTAGCTCTACAAGTTGACACACGGGGTTCGTCCTAAATATAAATTCGTGAACACCGCAATACTCGCACGGGTCGTTGATGGATTCATTGTCGCAGCAGCGTGTGCAAACGCGTTGAGCCACACAGAGATTTGGCTCGTGAATACGTACGGAAGGATCGCCGTTTACAGGTGTACACTGCTGTGTTTCAAAATCATAAAAAATAAATATGTTCTCTTTTGATGTATTAACAGAGCGAACAGGCATCATGAAACACAGATGATTATATGGCTGGCGAGATTTGCACGTTTTACAAAAGCCCACACCGCATATATGATTCTTCTTTTCCAAAGGTCTGATAGAACGGAAACAATTACGACAGCGTTTAAGAGACTCGCAAACAGTATTTACGCTGCGTCTACGCCTGATTGCGACAGCTCTATGATTTTGTAGACACCTCTCGCTAAAGAAATCACGATTACAGATCTCACACCTGATTGTACCGGTCGAGAGTGTTTCGCATGCCGGTGTTTGAAGACAGCGGGGGCATTTCTTTTTTAAACATCTATGGTTATAACGAAAACGAGCATTACAAGCTGCACAAAAGTTTAAACTACCTACAGCGCCCCGCAGGTTTAAAATAGGCTGAAAGTGGTGTGAGCGTTCGTAATACAAAATATATAATGTGTGACGAACCGAGCCAGCGATAGCCGTAACCACCTGTGTCCCGTCGAATAAGGGTGCCTCGCGTCGTCCCAATGTCAAAAATTCAAAAACTATGACTGCAATCCTCTCTTGAGCCAAATAATCCTGATACAAAGCAATTTCACGCAGTGTACAACCAGCGCGTGGTATGTTAATACCGGCATTTCTCGTAAGCTCAAGCGCTGCCTCTTTTTGAGCTAACCCATTAATTTGTCTAATAATTTGCCACCTCTTGTGCAAAGCACCCGTACGTATTTCACCCCTCTCGACGTATGCCAGAGCTGCTGCTAGCGAGCGCGGTAAACACAGATTATCGGTGTTTTTAATCGTTAAAATAGATTTTTTAGCAACACCCTCGTGTGTTAAACCCTTCCGCCCGCGGCCCTCCACACCTTTAACAATACACGTTTTGATATTAAAAGAGTCATCAATATTCATAGTCGCTGTACTTTGAGCAACACTTGTGATTAATTGCCATATATCCTCGAATGTATAGTCGCGAACCGGTCGAAATGAAAGCCAAACAGGGCCGTGTGCTAAACTATTCGCTGCGAACGAAATTCCTGCATAGTCGCAGCCCTCGCAGTATCTCGTGAGATGTGTTAAAAGATCGCGGAACGCTCCTTCGAGCCACGCTGTTACGCCCACTCCTGGGGGCGGCTGACGGATACGCATTGTCGTCTCACGGCCGCGTAGTTTAAAACGTTTAAAATAACGATCTGCGTCGTGTATGATAAGGATCCTATCCCCCGGTGGTTGCACATCTCCAAACCCCTCGGTTCTCGGTGTTCTGCGCTTTCTCCCTGCACCCGTTTGTATATCTGTAATAAAAGAACCGTGTAAGACGTTGGCGTTATATGCCTAAAAATATATATTGTATTTTTGTACCGGTTGTAAGGTCTTTAATGTACCTTGTTTTAATTTTGGTACCGTAAGAATGAGACGTCTGAAGAATATCCTATGACCAATAGAGCGGGTATCAGTAAGAACCACGTGGTGTGTCTTATACATTCTTACCTGACTCGGAGGAATCCATAAGGTGTTGAAACCAATCGTCATCAGCTCTTCGGATTGGCCGCTCGTCAATACCATTTAGCAAATCGTGCTCTACGTCGTATTCACCAAGCTGATTTTCGTGCTGGGGGTATATTCTGTCTTCTTCTTCTGGTGCCTGTCTGTAGGCGTGATTATTGTTATCAGGAATAACATCGTCTGCGTCGCCCTCGTCGCTGCTATCGGTGTCATTTCCTTTAAGAAATCCGCTACCCGCGGGTCTTAGACATAGGCCTGAAGGGCCTGCAACAGATTCTCTTTCTTCTTCTTTTTCTTCTTCTTCTTCTTCTTCTTCTTCTTCTTCTTCTTCTTCTTCTTCGGTAGGGTATGGTCTTTGACATAGACCTGATGGGCCAGCGAGCTGCTCTCTTCCTCGAGCAGTGTGCGCTGTTTCTAAAAATAATATTTATAAATTTGAGAAAAATAAAAATAAGCTTTGAATTGGGAATTTCAATAAATAGAAATTTTCAATACTTACCATCGACGGCGTTTTCCTCCTGATACTCTACAGCGCGTGTAGCTTCTACGAGAGCGGCTTCTTCATCGCTCGACGCATCCAAAAATTGTTGATAACCTGTTGCATCGTTTTTATTATAAAAAAATATAGCTTTTTTTTAAAACCCTTGCAAAAGAGTACTTACCCCTGATTTCATCTACAATGGCGCGGACGCTCTGAGATTCTTGAAGACCTCGTCTTTTTAACTCTTCATACACACATGTTAACACGCGCCACCCCTGTAGTATACCTCTGTTATAAGCTGTCACTATATTGCGCAGGGGTGCCCACCATATAAGATATTTCAAACGCTTAACGAGCTTATCGCCCGATAAATGTCTTAGCTCATAACACCACTGAGCGTCACAGCGGCGTCGTATCTGCACACTATGTAATTTTACAAAACGTAAAAAAGCGCGAATACATTTGCGAAGGGCACGATCTGCCATAGTTACACAATAAAATATAACGCACTGTTACACTGCTCGATCGAGACTGTAACTTTTGTGTCAAAAGACGAGCATAAAAGATGGTCATATGCTCATATTTTGATTTGTATGCATTTTTGACCAAAGCAGCGAGACAAACGTCTTGTGTAAAATATGCAGGGGTATCGGTTTCACGAGGCGTTAGATCGTTCGTAAAGGCGACCCGTCTAGCCAAGCCGTCTTTATGCATACATAGGTGTACGAGTTTATTCATTATTTAAATAAATCTGTATCGAGCATCCTGTCTTAATTTAGCAAAATTTCAAATCGTATATCGAATATTTTTTCCGAGCATGTATCATATTCGGGTAGCAGAGGTTGTTAAATAATTGATTAATGTCGGTAAATACTATTGAAAATATTATATAAATAGTAATTTATTTTATATTTATTTAATATATAAAGAAAATAAAAAGAAACAGATAGAGAGGTTGCTATAGATCATTCTCCCTCATATATATATATGCGGTTTAAAGAGACGGAGAACACGTGGTCTCTGTTTCAAAGCATTGGTGAGGTGGAGGTGAAAGGGAGAGGGGTATACGACCGACCGTATGTGGTATTAACGGCGTCTCCTCTTTGTGCGGCTGTTCGTTAGCTCGCTCGCTTTCTCTCTCTCTCGCACGTACTCTACGACTCTACAGCTGATCATATACCCTATTAACGGCACCTCCTCTTTGTGCGGCTGTTCGTACAGAGCGCGGTATGCTCTCTCTTGCACCTACAGTAATTTCTATAACTCTTTCTCTCTCGTTTTTTCATGTTAATTCAAATAAATTACCATACTATATGCAGCCACTATTGCTCGCTGTTTTTTACATTGTATAATCGATGTACTTGAGAGTTTGGGTTCAAAATTTTGGGGTTTCCGAAAGGTCGACCCTTCATTGAAACATTTAACTTTAATAATACACGCGTCCTAGTGTATAATAGTATAACAATACCACGTTTCGCGTAAACGATTTTTCTTGTTTATAAAGTCTAGACAGTGTTTTGTTAGCAGCTATAATATAGGCACGTTCCGTCGTCGCATGATCTATCTGTCTCTGTGTCGCTATTTTTCTCATACCAATGCGTCATATGCACGTGCAAAAACGCTGAGGTAAGCTTCGGGATGATTCTGGTAGCAGGGTGTTCACGGCTCTCAACGGTCGTTAGAATTCAGTCATTCTTCGCGTAGCATGTCCCGCAGAGTGGGGGGCTGGAATGGGCCAAGGAGTGGGTGTCGCCATAGTGCTCACACACGGTAAAATATATATATATCGAGTACAAACAGGTATATATATATAATACTCTGCAGGCCGCGGTCGACCCGCAGAGTAGGGATAGCAATGGGTCCAGGAGTGGGTGTCGCCATAGTGCTCACACACGGTAAAATATATATATATATCGAGTACAGATAGGTATATAGATATAATACTCTGCGGGCCGCTGTCGACCCGCAGAGTAGGGATAGCAATGGGTCCAGGAGTGGGTGTCGCCATAGTGCTCACACACGGTAAAATATATATATATATCGGGCAGAAACAGGCATATATATATACTACCCTGCGGGCCGTACTCGGCGACCACGGGGTGGGGATACGCGTGCTCGCGATCGCTACAAGAGTCTTCCACGTACATTTAAATGCATAGCGATCTTTGGTGCAGAGGCAACGACTCAGACTGGTAGTCCGAGGGTCGACGGTTCGAGTCTCACCGCCGGCATCGAATTTTTTTAATTATAAAATTCACATTTATAAACACACACACACACACACATATATATATATATAAAAGAAAAATGGCGGAAACAAAAGCAGCGTGCCACTATACCGACACGCTCCGGAAAAATAAAAATGTCAAAAATAAAAACAGCGCTCCGCTATACCGACACGCTCAGAAAAATTATATATATATATAAAGGCGTGCGCACTATAGCGACTCGACCCATCCCCCCTTCTCCCCCCGCGCCTCTTCACCCCCGCACCCACGACCGACCGAGCCACGGACTCGGCGGCCGCGGAGTGGGGGAAAAGGAGTGGGGATAGGAGTGGGGATAGGAGTGGGGATAGGAGTGGGGGTCGCCATAGTGCGCACCCTACTACTCATGACTGAAAAATGACAGACGCTTCATTAAGAATCTTGTAATACGTACATTATTCGAAATGTTTTCAAATAGATGTCCATATTTCAGATGAATATTCCCTACGTGAAACACAAGTTTATTCGTGAAAAAACTATAATCACGAAATTAATAATTAATCAATACAATAAGATGTTCGGAATTTTTCTTCATAATATGACGAGGGAATTTGACGGTCAAAAATAAAGTGTCCGCAAAATACTTTAATAGGTAAAAAGTGATAACAGATGCGAAATAAACCGGCATTCAAAAAATAATCTATTGGCGAAGAGAAATCAAAGTCAATCACAACAAATGCCAGACCGACCAGATTTTCATCGAACCATATGTTTCCTTCTCGTAAATATATATATATATTCTCAACATTTAACGGAAATTCATTCACAAACAGGGAATGATGATAGACGACGCATCGTAGATACATTTGTAATCAAATAAAAAAAACTCGTCGCTTACAAGTAAAAAAAGAATGTCAGCCTACTATGAATTTTCTACGTAAAATACAAGGATTTTTGGGAGAAAAAAAAACATGTGATCACTACGAATTGACGAAACTACGAATTTAATCGATAAATCTTTTTCAATAATTCAAGACAGTTGAAAAAAGTTAGTTTGTTTTTAGTGAATTATAAGAAAAAAAATACTTGATCAATGGGAATCTAGTCGATAAATTGTTCTCAATAGTTTTCGACAGTTTCGACCGAGTTGTAGCGGATCTATCATACGCTTTTATCATAAACTTTCGCGGTGTGTGTTTTCACTAATAATAATCAAAGAACGAAATACGCGGGTTAATCCGGTGAATAAAAGATAAATCGAGAATAAAATGTGACAAACAATTTAAAAATGCGTCGATTTCAATTATGGCGGTGTCGAAAATAATTGTCACTTACTTGTTTTTACTTATTGCTTAGAGAAAATAATAATCTCGTGCACGGCCCGTCTCGAGAACGTCGAGAAATGCCGGTGGACGCGCGAACGTTCTCTGTTACCACAGCGGTGGTGGGGCAACGAGGCCCTTTGTCATTGGCAGCAGCGCGAGGTCGGGCGTGTTCGCTCTACACCAAGCATGAACCCCTCCTAAAAGAAGGGGTAGAACACGTGGATTACACACAATTTTAGAATATGAAAATTTCAAGATGTATTTCAATTTGAAAAATTGTTTGCGTTTCTTGGGATCGTTCACGAAAAGAAACGTGATGATAATCTAGCATTGAGAAATTAAGGAAAAAAAGTGGGAACAAATAAACTTATAGCCTTTCACGGATAAAAACGATGTGCGGAAAGCGACTGCCACCCGGCCGGACGCGCGCGCAACAAAAGTTTTCCACCAATGCAACTTGATACCGCGTAAAAAAATCATTCCTTTTATTTTCATGACAAAAATTTAGATATTTCAACGACAAACACAATGGTTGGAAAGCGATTGTGACTCGACTCGACGCGTTAATGTTTCGACAAACGCGACACCCGGCGTTCGAGGCATGCCCGCCGACCGAGCTACAAAAAAGGGATATACCAGACACTTTTATCATAAACTTTCGCGGTTTTTTTCCACCAATAATAATCAAAGAACGAAATAGGGGGATTAGTCCGGTGAATCGAAAAGAAATCGAGAATAAAATGTGGCAAACAATAAAAAAAATGCGTTGGTTTAAATTATGGTGGTGTGGAAAATAATTGTCACTTACTTGTTAATATATTTCGTCGAGTTGGTATTTGATAATGCCGTTAATTGATTATAGAAGCCCTCGCCGATATTCGAACACTTGTTGGTCTACTTTTTTGTGGTTAGAGGAAATAATCACGTGCACGGCCAACACTGTACGGAAGAACGTCGAGAAATGCCGGTAGACGCGCGAACGTTATTCTTTGTTACCACAGCGGTGGGTGCGGCAACGTCGCCCACCACGGATAGCGTTAGCGCGCGACGCCACTCCTTTCCTCAGGCGGGGAGGTACCTTGAGTACAGGGAACAAGGGAAATGCGCTCGCTACAGCTATCCAAGGTGGACCCCGTTACCCCCACTAACGCCGCCGTGACCACGAACGTTCGTGCGCCCACCGGCATTTGTCGACGTTCTCCCGTACAGTGTGGACCGTGCACGTGATTATTTCCTCTAACCACAAAAAAGTAGACCAACAAGTGTTCGAATATCGGCGAGGGCTTCTATAATCAATTAACGGCATTATCAAATACCAACTCGACGAAATATATTAAGAAGTAAGTGACAATTATTTTCCACACCACCATAATTTAAACCAACGCCTTTTTTTTTATTGTTTGCCACATTTTATTCTCGATTTCTTTTCGATTCACCGGACGAACCCGCGTATTTTGTTCTTTGACTATATATTAGTAAAAAATCGAACCGCGAAAGTTTATGATAAAAATGTGTGATATATTCCTTAATTTCTCAATGTAAGATTATTATCACGTTTCTTTTCTTGAACGATCCGAAGAGATGCAAAAAAAATCAAACCTAAAAACGCCTTGAAATTTTCATATTCTCAAATTATGTGTATCCGCCCGGTTTGCCCTTGGGCTGGGGTTCGCGCTTGTGTGAAGTAAACATGCGGGACCGCGCGCTGTACTGCCAACGACACAGGGCCTCGTTGCCGCAGCAGAACGTTATACGCAGCCGTCGAACGTTTGCTTGTTCCCTCGAATAGCGTAAAAATGTCCCGCGCGTCGAACCGCTTAGCAACAGTTACTTTTTACGTAGGCGATCTATGTTCGACTGGAATTTGTATATATATGTTTCATGATCAATAATTATCGCTAAATATTTATTGAATAAAAATTAGTTTATGACGTACCTATTATTATATGATCCATTTGTCGAGAATCATCGAATTTGAATCGATTTATCGATTGAATTCTGGTCGATCATGTATTGTTTTTATATTTTCTGACTTTCTTATTGTTAACAGACGGATTATTTTTTAATTGTCGACAACTATCGAGAACGATTTATTGATGAAATTACCGTTGATTGAGTATTTTCTATTTTTTTCTTAAATAACTTGTGTTTCAGATAAACACTTTATGTTTGACTAGATTACATCCTTTGTGATTTGCGATGAAAATAGCGATTCGTTCACTGATTGAAAATCGGTTCGTGAAGCGTCTTTCATTATTTTCTACTCTCGCTTGAAACCGCATAAGAAGTCGGTAATTCGTTTTCGACTATTCGATTTATCCTTTTATCGACGAGATACATTAAGATCGACTTCTTAATAAAGAACCGACCATTCCATAGCGTTTATATTTTTTTCCTCTACCAAAAAATTGTTTCTCTCGAAAACAGTGAATGCGCGTCAGTAGATAAACAAGGGGGATTCTGGACCAACGCGTGTTAGTGCACACGTACACGGCACACGTACACACCCACACATACACACCGGGTTCCTAGGCGGGGGGGGGGGGGGGTTCTCGAATATTCCATATCATCAGGGGGGGGGGACATCTCGAATATTCCACGACACCATGGAAGCGAGGGGCGGGGGGGGGCATCTCGAATATTCCACGACACCATGGAGGCGAGGGGGGGGGGGGCATCAGGCGTGAGGTATGAGTTACCCCATATTTCTTAGTCGGATTGTTTATTTAAAGTGTCTGATAAATATTCTTTGACACCGCCGACTAATATCCGATTTCAACACCAGCAATTGTATTGTTTATTCGATGGCAGAGTTTCGGATAAATAACTTATTCCGCGAAGGGCGTAATAAATTAGATGGGGTTGATGGGATGTCTCACGCGATTGACCAACGGATAAATAATTTTTTGATGCGACGCGTTACGCGATATATATCGTTGGATAAATATTCTTTGATACCGGCGACCGGCGGATTTTTTTTCAGAGAACGTAGGGGGTGGGGTTATGGCTATATACCGATGACTGGCATATCGAGACAATTCTCACGATGAGTTCCATAAGCGATGTTTTTTTTTCATCGATAGCTCCGGTGTAGCTGCTCGAACGCTTGGGGGTGATGCTCGCGAGCGTCCGATATCTTTTTAATGTTCGACGTGTTACAACGTGTCGCTGTGACGTCACAGCCAGAGCAGTATGGTATCGAAACAATTCTCATGATACGATTAATAAAAATGAAATTTTTTCGGCTATAGTTTCTTTCATGCCCTTGGTGCAGCTCCTCGAACGCTTTGGTGATCTACATGTGTGTGTGTATTGGTGAGGGTCGCGAGTGCTCCATGTACACATTTTTCGATGGCTCTTGTGATCAGCATAGTACAATGCATCGCTGTTACGCCACACAGTTAGCGCAGTAAGAAATCCTCTAGATGTAAATGAGAATATAGCCCGGGTCAACGTGTATTAGTATACGCGTATATTTTTCAAAGTGTACCGCGACATATTCTTTGTTGACAAGAGCGAACCGCGAGCGAGCAGTGATAGCTAAGGGTATCGAGTAACACTTCTCGAGGACGTCGTATCATAAACAATGACTACGACAGTGGCCGAAAACTCACCGTCACCCTTTTCACGAATCTTAGGACGATCGAGAGCTGCGGTATTACTCGCCGATCAGTCGCATCGAAAAGTTCAACGCGCTCGAGACTTGTGAAAAAAAAGTGAAGATTTTGTGAAAAAGTGTCTAACAGTGAGAAGGTATAAAAACGAAAAAAAGTATTCAAGTTATCAGTGTAGTGATGAAACTTTTATTAATCTACATTTTTTTCTTTAAAAAATTATAGCACCGTTTACGCGTACGAGAGCCTATACAGAGAGAAAATTAATATACCAATATTGACACTATAAAAATATCGAGGAACAACAATGTCGGCTAATCAACAAGAACGCGAGATGTGGCGTAAGTTTTTTTCATTATTTCTATTTTTTTCTAAAAAATAACTCGTTTTGCTACATACCGTTTTTTTTTATGACGAGCGTCCGAATATTTTCACATTTTTCTACATCAGAGATTATTTTTTGGATGAAACAAATTAAAAATTTTTTTATCTTTTCGAGATTTGGATGATATTTGCACATGTGCAAAAAATAGATAGATATATATTTTTTCAAAAATTCAATCTATTTAGTTTTTTAACTTTTCAAAAATTCAATCTACTTAATTTCGAACTTTTTCATTCATGATTGTAATTTTAGTCGTTTAATCTCGATTATAGGATACAGTGAAATAAGCCCAAGCGTATTTGTACCTCGAGAATGGGCGATAACGAACAATCTCGCTCAAATCATGGATGCTATCGAGGCAACATTGCTTGTCATCGCCTTGGACCCTCAACGCACGTTGGCAATTATCGATTTGGGAGGAGTCATGGGGATAGTGAATCGCCTGGATGACGGAACCATCTTTGTCGACAAAATATAAGTCACACATATTATCATTATTATTAACAATAACGCGCGATGCAGCGGAATATTTTATTTCTTAATTTTTTAAGGAGGTTCACGCGTTACTCGTGACTCAAAGGAGTGATGAAATTTTTTAAATGTTTTTGTCATCAACGAAATGATTGAAATTCTTTTTTTTTATTATTAAATCAATCTATAGCTTATTTGTTGAGATTAATTGATGTTAATGTTAATGTTAACATAATAACAACATTAAAAATACTTCAGCTGTAGAATCGTCAAAGAAAATGTGGCAACAGCGCTTTTTTAATTCTGTGTGCGTGTGTCGTGTGTACGAAAAGAAACAAAAGACGCTGCGTTATTCAATGCCATTTTCCAACGAAATCAACGAGAAATGAACGAAAATCGATTTCGAGGCAAATTTTGCAAAAAAAATGTGGTCAAGTGGAAAAATAACTTGATAAACAGAAATAAACACCGGCATAAAGATTCGAAAGGTAAATATGCAATCATTATATGTCCAATATGGGGTTAGGCATGACGATATGTCAGTTTGAATTACTAGGCTATTCTAACATTATTAAAATTGATATACATACACTATAAATTTACCTTTAATTACTTTCCTATAATACTGTTAATTTATTTCTTAGAATATTCTCTCTAATACTCTAATTGATTTAGTTACCTCCGAGTTAAGCGGACGTCGCATATTTGATCTCAAGTTATTGGCAGAAGAATTATGGTGCGATTCTTGCCAAAAACCTTTAACTTTTCGAGATACCGTTGACGAATCACGGAGTGCATTGGCTAGCATGTTCAAAATAAAATGTACAACATGTTTCCAAATCCAACAAGTGAATACATCAACTGTTGAACGGCCGAGATCATCGGCAAGACAAACTTATACGGTGAACTTAAAGATAGTGACTGGCAAGTATTTTAAATAATGTTGTCTAACTAAATTATAATAACAATTAATAATAATACGAGTTACAATGAATCCATTTTATTTTCAATAGGTGTTGTCGACAGTGGCATTGGCAACACGCACCTCAATAAAATTTTATCAGCGGCTAACATCCCAACCATGCATTCTTCAACATTTAAACGCATTGAAAGAAAAGTCGGGGGCGTGATTGAAGTACTAGCTATGGAGAGTTGCCTGGAGAATTTAAAAGCAGAAAGAGAAATGACGATAGAGAGAGAAGGGTAAAAAGAGTAATACTGATAAGGAGGTTCACGCCGTTAAATTATAAGTTCGATTAGTATTAGTTATTTACTAAAGCTGATAAAAAAGATTAATTTTCACAGAATCGTAACTATCCTTTTACCAATATTCTTTTCATTTGTAATATTGTTTTGAAAACATTCGATGATATAAATAGATTAAGAGAGAGAGAAGATTGGGCGGAAGATAATCTCGTTAGATTAACAATCAGCTATGATGCTGGGTGGCAGAAAAAAGGATCTGGTCGGTCGTACAACAGCCTGACGGGTAAAGTAATAAGATGATTTCTTACACTTATTGTATTCTATTAAAATAGTATTACAATGAATTAAAGAAGTTATTGCATTTATTTGTTTTTCTAGGTCATGGTACTGCTACTGGTTTCTACACAAGTAAAGTCGTAGGATACGCGACCAGGAATAAACGTTGCAGCACATGCGAATATTATGAAAGAGCAGTTGAGGTGCTCAATAACAACATGGATGAGAATTTGATAAAAAAAAAGACCACGACTGCAGAAAGAATTTCGAAGGCTCATCAAAAGCTATGGAAGCCGATATGGCTCGTGAAATTTTTTTGCACAATCCTCATTTCAATGAAGTGAAGGTACAACTTGGAACGCTTATTGGCGATGATGATTCAAGTACCCTGTCGACATTACGTAGCGGAGTGAGCTACGAAATCAAAAAATGGAGTGATAAGAATCACGTCGTTTGTAAACTCAGTAAATGCTTGTACGCGATCAAAGTACCAACATCTCTCATTAAGTACCTGAAGTATTGCTTTTGTTGTGTGTTGGAAAAAAACAAAAATAATGTTGAAGCAACGAGAGAGGGTATTTTAAACATGATTCCACACATGTTTGATGATCATGCCAAATGCGGTGAATGGTGCAAATATCAAATTGACCCAGACAATTATAAACATAAAATATTGCCTGGGGGCAAAGGACTTAGTAATACTGCACTTCGAGAGAAACTTCAAAACATCTTTAACTCTTTTGCTAATGTTGCTGAGAAATTAAGCCCATGTGCATCAAGCCAAAGCAATGAGTCTTTGAATAGATTAATTGAAAGTAAGGCTCCGAAGCAGGTTCATTACGGTGGTTCGTCTTCTAATGATATAAGAGTTAGTTCTGCAATCCTCCAAAAAAACATTGGCAACGAATCGGTTCAAATCATCAACGAAAAATTGTCTATTTCACCTTCTTCGAAATTGTCACAACAGTATCGACTGCAGCGAGATATGATAGCACATAAACGAAAACTGAAAGCCCAAACTGTTCAATTTAAAAAACGTCGACGACAATTATCTAATCTAAAATCTAACCAAAGAAAAAAGGTAACGCGTAAAGAAGGAATTTGTTATGAATCTGGGTGTGGACTCGACCTTGCAATAGATTTTGTTGATCAACATGACACGATGTCAGCACAAACAAATTTGTCGACTGCAGAGATTGTCTATTTTGATTTAGAGACAACGGGACTTGGTACCGAAAAAGAAATTATTCAAATAGCAGCTAAATCGATGCATAGACAATTTGATGTTTATATAATGCCTTCGCATGGTATTTCTGTACAAGCTTCACAAGTTACTGCGCTAACTATTTCCAACGGAAGGTTAAATTATCACTGTATTCCTGTAATAGCACATTCTAAAAAAGATGCTGCTGAAAGCTTTATACAATTTTTAAAGTCAATTAATAATCAGATAATTTTATTAGCGCACAATTGCTTTAGATTTGATTGCCCAGCAATAATAACTTTTATGGAGAGAGTAGAACGCTTGAATGAATTCATGACCACAGTCGTTGGATTTGCAGATTCATTGCCAATATTGAAAGTAAAACTAAAAAATAAACGGGGAGCAAAAGCTAGTTATGCACAAGTTGTACTTGCTGAAGAGTTCTTAATTGCTGATACATCAACAAAGGCACATAATGCAATTAATGATATTGATGTGTTACAAAAGCTTATGCAACATTCGGAAATTAATATAACAACTGAAGATATTTTAAAAAACGCAAAAAATGTTGCTGCAATAATTTCGGAGAAGTCAAAAAAAAAAGACATCGATAATTTGAAAAAATCTCTCCAATGTCTCCAATACGATCCAAGCAATGGAAGCGGATTATCTACTCACATAATAAATAAAATAGCAACTGCAGGTATTACTGTACAAAACATCACACAGAGTTTCTTGTCTAGTGGCCCAAAAGGGATACACGTTTTATTAGCGCAAGATGTCAATGGAAAACCACGTATTACCAAAAACAAAAAAATAATTGATAGTTTGTGCAAAAAATTGAACAGTTTGGTAGCTGCTAGTTCATAAGTCTCATTTCGTTTATTTTCAGATTTTCTTTACAAATTGAAAATATTTCTGTATTTTAAAATTTTATTTGTATTAACCAAAGTATCGTTCCGCCCAATATTGTAAAATAAGTATTAATAAAAAAAAGTTGTAAAATAAAATATACGTGAGTTCTTTTTATTTTTATAATTATTACCATTTTTCGGTTTAATGGTTTTTATTTCCATTTTTAAAACCTCATTCAAATTTTTTAATTCAATTGAAATATAATAATTGAATCGAAGAATAAATGAAATAAATAAAGAATAAACAAATATAAACAACACAACATCTCAGCAGTTTTTTATTTGCAGACATAACATGTGAATGCGTACATCTATATTTTAAACCGGCTGGCTCATGCAGCGTTGCCAAACCTTTCATCATCTATGTTGCTATTACTCCGTTAACCCCAAATAAGTTTTTTCATTTCCCATTTACAAATTATTTTCAACGGTAACACGGATTTCTAAATATATCATTGAGTTCTGTAAACATTCTCTTTTTTATGGTAGTTTTTCATTCTTCAAAGTTGGAAAGATCAATCTGAATAAAATATAAATAGTCGCAAATGGAATGTGCCTGCCATAAGAGCCTGTGTATAAGGATTTAAAAATATGATTTTTACGATTTTTTTTTCTCGACAACTAGACGGTGGATCCAAAAATAATTCCGGTGATAGATGTACGGTACATTTGTTTATAATATTCAAAATTTTCAACTCCCAAAGATGAAATTTCCGATTAACATTAATAACGCGTGAACCTCCTTAAAACCATTTTTTAATCTTTTTATACTCTTACATACATACATACATACATATATATATACGTTCTCTCAATTAAAAAAAATTACAACGCGTTGAAAAAATCTGTGAATTTATACAATTTTTTTATGTGAAAATCATAGTTAAATCCATAATAAAATTATTACATTTGAACAAATTCAATATGATTATATACAGTTCCATGCGCGCGCAACGCCAATCCGTTTTCATGAGACGCACGAATCATATCCTTGAACAGATCTTCATTCGCCAGAATCGGTTTGGTCATGCGGGCTGGTAGAAAAACCGTACAAGTTTTTAGCAAATCCATGACGATTCTGTCGCCATACTTGGTTTTTGCAACTCGTATATCGGTTATTGGATACGCCTCCTGAGGTGACAATTCTGACAG
Source organism: Netelia inedita (assembly GCA_964017225.1). Lineage (NCBI taxonomy): Eukaryota > Metazoa > Arthropoda > Insecta > Hymenoptera > Ichneumonidae > Netelia > Netelia inedita. Next base: position 15,514,079 of record OZ024924.1, on the reverse strand, counting down.
CTTTTTGATTGGGAGAAAACCAGTCAACAGACCCACTTTGTTGATTTCGCGTAAATTCATGCTGATCTAAAAAATACATTTTTCCATAAAATTTTATCGTTAATATTCGAAATTATGAGAGCATATAACTCAAGAGACAAACATGTTTAATACGAACCTACAGTTTTTTTCACGATGATGCTTCAAAAGTTATTTCTCCAAATTTGGCTACCAACAATTGAGTTCGTGATCGTGCGATAATTTTTTTTTCACTCGTCGAATATTTTGTGATAATTGCTTAATGTGGATTAACAATTCGCGTCTCTCTCTTCAACGATAATAACTTTGGATGCGATGAGTTTTTGACTGTGCCGCACGAAGACTGATGCAACGACTGATTGGAACAGTCGTGAGCGCGTCTCATTTATACTGAATTAGATCTTCCATCTCATTTTAGTGACTAATTCTTAATTATTATTATTTCTGTATGTGAATGCTGTGAGGGAATAAAGCTGCGACAAGTTGAGACGAGTCGAGGCAAGTCGAGACAAGTCGAGACGTTTCCATTGTGGCGAATCATCGAACATTATTTCAATCGTTTTTTCATCGGTGTATAGGATATTCAAAATACAGCAAACACACATGATATGCATTAAATCTTTTTATTTTCAAGGAAAAAATACACTTAATTCTCGGGGAAGTTTGGGAGAATCCAATTTTTTAGAGCTAGAACATTTTTGTCAGCGCAATTGAACTTTGATAAATACTTGTGATACGAACATTCAGTGCGTGCGCTTTTCAGCAATTTCTGTAACGATGGACACTCGAGATTATCAAGATTGATTGTGAGCTCGGATCGACCATTCAAAAAATTCGCCAACCATTGTCTCTTCTCCAAGCCCTTGATGTAAATTACTCTAGCATCGCGCAAAACGTTTTGGAGAATTCCGTTCACAGAATTATAGGATACAGTACCAAAGTTCCATGGTATGCCGTGATAATGATTTGTCAACCAAGCATTCATACATCTGTATTTAACGGGTAAATCGATCCATACGCACGGCGGCTCGAAGAAAATCGTTGACGGTCTTACATTGCAGTCAGTTAAGGAAATAACAGAAAATTCTTTCAATACAAATTCGTTCGAGGGTCTTTTGAAACCCTGCAAATCAACCACATACTCCATCTCGGATACAACTGATTCTAATAACCCTCGCGTCTGATTTATAAAAATCGTTTAATACCCCCTCTACCCCTATGCAAAAAAACTTATATATATTTATATATATATTAATAATAAAACTAAAAAAAAAAAAAAAATCTCTATGGATAAAAGTGTTCTTACACTATTTTTTTAACATTACCACTGATGGGGTTGTACTCGACAATACGATCGTGTAAAATTAAACAGTAAGCCGAGGTTTGAGCAAGAAAGGGATTTACAGATTCGAATTCGAGACGAATATCGACGGGACCTGATTTCAATGATTCATTCTGCTTCGAACAATCGATAACAATTAGCGGCGCGTATTTCAAAAAGTCACTTTTGTTTATGAGCGGTTCGGGCTCTTTCTCGTAATAAGAAGACTGGAAATTTGCATACATTTCGTAGAGCAACGCGTACTGATTACGACTAATGTCGAGATTCAAGTTCCCATAAGGATAACTCTGTGAATTAAAAAAAAGTTTAACATCTCGGACGTGACAATGATCAAAATGACTCGCATTCTTAAGAGCATTATTTTTTCGTGCTGTTTGAAATCCCACGATTACGTATCGGGGTTTTTCCAGTTGAGTAGAAGTTTTTACAACCCAAACGTGTTTCGATGAAGTCGGTAATAGAGGGTACTCGTACAGTTCGCACGTGCGAAAACTTATTGGGATAGGTGTATCTTTGGCTATGTAATTTAGAAGCTGAATTTTACGCTCATCGGAGACCCTGATATACGGTATCATCCATTCAATTTTCGAAAGAGTAATTTTGAATTCTTCCGGTGCAGCATCTCCTTCCGCTCGAGTCTGTATGATGGCGTTGGTGTCGGTGTTTGCTCTTGTCAATATTAGCTCGTGCTTGGCATTGATGATAATTTTGCGATAGTCCTCGGCAAAGCCCAATAACATACTCAGCGGTATCGAGATATCAAAGTAGCCAGAAGCGTCGGTTATTTGCAGCTCCTCCGCACTGGGGGCCCAACCAGCGTTTTCCATTATCGACGTCTGACTAGGATTCTGAGACACGTAATTTTTCATCACGCTCGTGTGACCAACATTTTTACATCGGTCAATCTCAACAGCGTTCAGCTCGTAACGTATCTTCTCGAATAAGTGACAGATGGCATTGGTGACCAACTTTGTGCTCGTGGTGGGAGTTTGTCCATCGGCTCTCGTCAATCTACCGCTAACGTGCAGCGAGGTCTTGCTGGGCAACAGACACAAATCCTGATGCTGCACGGCGATACGAATTTCATCGTTATTATTGAAGGTTGCCGAGGCGAATGGCTGATGTCCGTGTATCTCGTAATGCGCAATGGCATCATCAAACATCACGGGTTTTTGTATTTTTAAGATTTCCGCCATGGTATGAAGCAAGTAATTGTAATACAACAAGAATTTATTTGTATTTTTTTCGAAGTTTCAGACCCAGACTCTTCAGATATCGAATGTTCTGAGGTGTTAGCTCCTTGCGAGGTGCTCGGCGAATGTTTCGTTCGAGGCATGGTCGTTGAAATTTATACCCTTGACCACTCTTTGACTCAAAAACAATTCCCATTTTTTTTAGGATTTTATGTGTAGTCGAATCGTTATTAGCTCGCCACGAAAATTCACCAACTCACCGTCTTGATCGACAATTTTCAACTGTAGATTGTGTATTGATTTAACGGTAACTGGGAGATAAGCGATGTGCGAGGGTATTTCAATAATCTTATACCCCGGTGGCACAGAGGGAAAAAATTCGTGAATCGTATGAACTCGTTGTCCGTTGATGTATGCTCCGGAAGTTATGTTACACTCGACTCGCAAAGAATTTATCTTCAGAATAGTAACAGGTAAATCGGATTTATGGGTAATATTAGCCGGAAGAATGCGTGGTGTGAAACCCAGCGGTCGACCGATAGAATCACTCGGTTCGAAATTTATCTCACGATTGCTTTTAATTTCACTGCACAGAGTATTATTGTTGGGCTTGAGAACGATGGTGATATTACTATCAGAGAGAACTTTTTGCAGATAGCTCTCAATATCCTCAATTTCATAGGACCCAGTCGGTATGGTGACAATCTCCGTACCCACGTAAAATTTGTTATTTGTCTCGTCTATATTGGGGATTGAATTAAAGGTCAGCAGTTCAAGAAGACCCAGAGTATAATGTTTGTGCGGTGTCAATTCGATGGGGGAAAAATAATGAGCTTCGAGTATGGACGATTTACCAGACAATGTCAATGTAAAAGATTCATCCATCGCGTCTAGCACTCGACTGATACCACGATTCGTATACCAGGCCATTTTATAACTCTCTGTTGAGGAACTTGAGACACAGATGTCCGCATACTACTGTATCATAGTCTTGATATTTTTGATAATTGTAATTTACAATGCTACCAACACCGAGGTATTTTATTAAATCGGGTGGTGGTTGAAGATCACCGAAACTATCGAAGTACATTACTTTGTTGTTCTTTTTCGCGTATGCGACCCAATGCGTGCCTGGACCATCTTTATCATCAAGATTGACAATAGCTGATTCGTATTTTCGAGGTCCATCCTCGGGTAGCGCATTTCTCATGTAAACGCCACGAAAATGTGGAATTTTCATGACTCTGGCGAACTTTGATAAATCAGCGTCGGTGAGCGCTCGGTGTGGTAGCCTTAGTCGTTTTTTACATGAAGACCCATACCGCTTTTGTACGGTTTAAGATAAAGTCCCTTTCCCAACGCGATACTCTCCATTGCCTTGTTGTGACGCTTACTCTCCTCGAGAGCATATTTCGCGGCCTCGGCATCATTCACAGCTTTAGCAATGCCCGCTGCGCCACCAGCGATAGCTCCGGTGGCACTCAATCCCGCGAAAATGGGTATGAGAAAGGGCAAAAAACCCCCAATTTTTGGAGGTACCGGCAAAATACGTGGTGATTGGATGTTTCTCTTGCCACCAGCATTTTTTACAGCTGCACGTGCGCCTGTGAGAGCTGATTTCACTGCGTTCGCGCCGGGAATCATCGACGTTTTCGCTGCTCGGATAATAGTCTTTAACGAGACTTTTTTAACTCGAGGCTCCCTCTTCCTTTTTCTCCTCTCCCCCGCACCCATACCGAGCTTAGTTTTAGCTTTCATCAGATTCGCAATACCCCAAGCTGTAGCTTGTTCACTAAAATTTACGTCTTTTGCAAAAACACGTTTCCAAGCTTTGTCCTCGAGTACTCTGTCAGCCGCGTGTCGGGCGTCGATATCTTCGCGATTTTCAGAATACGCAATATCGTGCTCTTTACAAGCAGCGTCGAGCGCGTTTATCCCCGAATCGCCTCGTTCGAGTCTCTTTTTCAATTTAGTGCCAGGACCACAATAATGATAACCAGGTACATGCAGTTCAATCGGAAGCTTATTGATGAGATTGTTGACGAGCCCTTCTCCGTGCACGATCATTACACGATGAAGAATAGTCGTAGACTGAGAAATTTCGTTTCGAACAGCTTATTTATCGGTATTGTGCTTCCGCGAATTTTCAGAATCGAATTTTATTCAGCAATGTAATCATTCCCATAAAACATACAAACTGATACTAAGATAATCGTTCTCGACATCCCTCATATTTATAAAAGGGTTCACTCGCGTCTCGAGACGTCAGTTATTCTCGAGATGAGGTTCCACAACCAATCGATCAAATTGCCAACAAAAAATTTTGATGATCTCGTGCAAGATGGGGCTAGGAGGGGAGGGAGGAGACGTCACGGGGAATTGCTGCCGAGTAGTGTACGGGCGGTATTTTGCGGCCCATCCAATTGCGGAAAGACTAACGCGCTCCTTACCCTCATTACCCATCCGAACGGTTTGAGATTTGAGAATGTCTACGTGTATTCAAAATCTTTGAACCAACCAAAGTACACATTTCTCAAGCGTCTGCTCGAATCTGTCAAAGGGGTGAAATATTTTCCTTTCGCCGATCACGAGCAAGTTATCAAACCCGAGGAGGCTGGATCGAATTCGATCATGATTTTCGATGATATTGCCTGTGAAAAACAAGACAACGTGAGAGCATTTTTCTGCATGGGCCGACATAGAGATGTGGACTGCTTTTACTTGTGTCAAACGTATGCACGTATTCCGAAACATCTCGTGCGCGATAATACTAATCTACTGGTACTCTTTAAGCAGGATGAAATGAATTTGAAACACGTATATGACGACCACGTAAATACCGATATGTCGTATACACAATTCAAAACTTTATGTTCAAAGTGTTGGAACGATGGTAAATATGGGTTCGTGGTAATAGACAAGGATAGAGAATTGAACAAGGGTCGTTACAGAAAGGGATTCGATTGCTTTATAAATTTGTAGTTTTCAACTTTATCGCGCAGTTGTAATTTAGCCTTAAAAGCGTCAATATGCACAGAGCAGAGCTAAATAAGGAGACAAATATTTTGCGTCAAATTGCGAGCGCGAGCGATGCGATTCGTCGAAAGCATAGAATGTTAAAATTGGGAAAAATGACGGCTGAGAGAAAAATGGACGAAGTTTTTAGACCGGTGGTAGTTCCGTTGCAAAAACTAGTCGATCAGTCATCGTCATCGGTAAAACAAGAATCAACTATCAAGGAAGAGCCGAATGTCGAATCATCCGTGAAAAAAGAGGATGAATATATCGAAGACGAGGATGATAAATTTGAACAAACGTTTGAAACGGCTCCCGGAGATATCTCAGACGAGAATATTAGTGTTGAAGATAATATTAATGTCGATTTGTCGCAAAATTATTTGAAAATGTTCGACACGCAGGAGAAGAAAGAATTGGATACGTCGTGTGGAGTGCGAAAATTACAGGGAGATCGTTTAATGATCGGGAATTCACCAATTACGTTTGAGCAAAATATTATTCGTGTCAGTGATAAGACTTATGATCAAAGTGAGGGTTGACTGGAATTGATATTTCAAAAATTACCCGATGAATCACTCGTAACGGCAAATGATATGGAAAATTATCGTGAAATCCTCAACTCGACAAACGCTTATAGAAAACATTACATCAGCGAGAACGCAATTCGCGAGGATAAAAGCGCGAAATTCAAAAATATAATTGCACAATTTATCTCCTCGCCGTTGAAAAAATCTGCACCAAAGAGAGCCTCGGAACGATTGGGTAAAGGCTTACCGCGAACCAAAATTGTTAAAAGGAACAGTAGCCTGGACTATGTTTATTGGGACGACCCCAACGAATTAGTCGAAAGGTTAAGACTTCTATTCGCATCCCAATCAGCTGGAAATTTTAATCATTCGAATGAGATCATCTCCATTATCGAGGAACTACGTGAAGCTGGAATCATTTATTAATGCTGGTTAACGAGTATTCGAGCGCAGTCTTATCGCAACAGTCAACATGAGCGTTGATGTATTTGGTCATCATTTGCGAAGGAATGGGAATACTGATACCGGTGGCAGTCGAGGTCCTCCCGGAGAAGGTTTTAAAATCACCGCTGATGGTCAATACGATATGGACAATCGAAGATTGTGTAATTTAGGCGCCCCCACTGGAGAACACGATGCTGTTTCTGTTCGAGTGATGCATGCTGCTATTGAGGAAGAATTTAGACTGATTTACAGCATTACATCGGCCTTGCGAAATAGTATCGATGAATCTGAAACGATGCTTCAAGTCCTCGAATCGAAATTTCAAGAACACGTGAAACACGAGCGAGCGAATGACGAATCAGTACAAGAACTCGTTACACGCGATTCCGAGCTTATTACTCGTTTGGACGAGCAACTGAGATCACACGAATTCAGTGTGACGTACGCTCTACAAAATCTGATAGCGCGGATCGAGACTCTCGAAAAATCAACTTTACGTAATTCATCAATTTTGTCTGATCGTCTTGGACTAATTGCATCGGAGCATGGAAAAACAGACGATAGCGGATGAACTCCATAAGCCAGCACGGAAAAATTATCCACGGCGTCATGTTGATATACGCGGACTAGACGAGACGTGGCAAGCAGATCTCGTTGATATGTCGGCGTATGAGCAGTACAATAATGGCTACAAATACCTACTGACGATTATCGATATTTTTTCAAAGTATGCTTGGGTTGTACCAACGAAAACGAAAAGTGGCAAGGATGTGTCGAGTGCCATGGCGTCGATTCTTAAACTTGGTCGCACCCCACAGAAATTGCACGTCGATCGCGGTAAAGAATTTTATAACAGTGAATTCAAGACTCTGCTCCAACGCTACGGAATCACCCTGTACCCTACCTTCAGTAATATGAAAGCATCGATATGCGAACGTTTTAATCGCACGCTGAAGGATAATATGTGGAAAGAATTTACCCTACGCGGCTCGTACAAGTGGATTGATATACTCAAAAATTTAGTCACCAATTACAATAATTCCAAACATCGTACGATAAAGATGAGGCCTCGCGACGTTACCGCTCGAAATGAAAAAACTATCTTGCTACATGTTTATCGAAAATCAAAAGTTAATAGAACGCAAAAGATAAAATTCAAAATTGGCGATAAAGTACGAATAAGCAAGTACAAGCATGTTTTCGAAAAAGGTTATACACCAAACTGGACAACCGAAATATTCGTCATAAGCAAAATCATAAATACCGATCCTGTAACGTACAAGTTGCGCGATTATCAGGACCAGCCGATAGAGGGCGGCTTCTATCAAGAAGAACTCGCCTCCGTTAAATATCCAAATACATACCTTGTGGAGAAAGTCATTCGGAAACGTGGAAATAAATTCTTTGTAAAATGGTTAGGTTTTGACAGTTCGCACAATAGTTGGATAAACAAATCTGATTTGTAATTTTTTTTTATTTATATCATAAGTTTTGTAATCAATAAAAATAATAAACGAATTTAAAAAATGGTTTTATTCTTCATTTTCAAGTATGATTAGTATAGTGAAAAGATATAAAGTTTATTCACTTTTTCACATTGTGCGGAAGAACTTTTTGTGTATAGTTACACACTTTCTTTGAGTGTATCCACCCATGCCACTCAATGCATGGACAGCTCTTTAGGCTGATTTCACTATTGAGATACCTCGTCGGGGTTTCACTATTGAGATATGTCGTCGAGGCGATCAGTTCAGCGATTGGACAATACCACGGTAATAGTGTTGGTTCTTGAATTGCACTTTGCATTGATGGACGTACTGTAGCGAATCCAAGTTCTCGTTTCGTTATCCATTTCTCCAGTTCGCCACTTTTAATCCCACGAGTACGATTAGCTGCCCAGGCTTCCCGTGATCCTCGGAATTTAGAAAGATTTTCATACTGCCAATGATTGAGCCGAACGTGAGGGTGATAAGTCTCCTCATCTTCCTCGTACAAAAAGTACATGAATTTCTCTTGATTTTTAATATCGCACTTTCTCGCCCAGTACATCCAAGTATTATTGTAACAATATGGATGAGGTCGCGACATACTGCCTCTCTAATGCGAGTGAAATCTCAAATTAAAATTGAATTCAATGCTGCAGCACGTTTAAATATTCTTTTCTCTACAGTAGTGGGAGATGTATCATATAAACAAAGCTTCTTAGCCGTGTGGATTGCGAATGACAACGATATCACTTTACACTTCTGTAATACTATATATTTATAATTCGATCCCCTCCAGGGAAGAGTATCGGTCATATTTGTATATATATATATATGTTTTATTTACATACAGTGATAAATTTTATAAACTATTTACACTTCTATAATACGTTTTATAATTGTATGCCCCATGGAAGAGTATCGGTCATATTTGGATATATTATTCGTTTGTCGTCGTTCCAACTTAGAGCTACTTTTTTCTGACTCACAGTTTCGACTTTGTGATTTTTGCTTCGAATTAAGTTTTGATTTTTCATTAAAATTTGGTGTTCAAAGAGACATCGTTTGTAATCGTCAAATGTTATTGTTTTCAGCGTAGCTCTCTTTACTCCTTTTGCGCGCATTTTGGTCAAGTTTTGAACTCTGAAACTGTACATTTTAGCTCTTAATCCGACAAATTCGTGCATAATTTGACCATTATTTTCATCTTTCATGAGACCCAAAACTTTTTTATTAACTAACGGCATACCATACACATTGTCTGGTGAATAATCAGATGTATCGAACTTACGAATGTCACGTTTCATAATTTCGTATATATTAGGAGTCTCTATGTAATAGAGTAAACTATCTGTATCAGTGTACATTAGTTTAGCTCGGTCGTCAAACGTTTGTTTTATATAATTGTAGTGAAAGTCGTAGATGTATGTTTTCGCCAAATCGAGAATACAAAAACCCGTGTATATAGGTTTATTAAATTTAACTTGAGCGCGCGTCAATTCGATAATTACAGTCTCCTCGTCGAGTATGGTACAACTATGAAAAGTCGGTTTTGCTATGAGAGCTCGAGCTCCGTACCTGCCATCCCATTTTGTGACGAGTCGTACATCGCGATGTTTTCTTACATTCTCCATGGTTTTACCAAAAACAGCGTTGTTCATGAGCTTGTAGAAATTTTTTTGAAAATCATTTGAGGATTTTTTTCTCAAGTCGTTATTCAAATCAATATATTTTTGCAGCCAGGGATGTTGTCGAAATTTCAGAATTCTATAAACGTTAACGAGATTTAGACCCAAATTCATGTATTGCTTCAAATTTCGATAATGTAAGATGTATCGATTTTTCGGGTGTAGCGTTGTCATTAATTTTGGCTGTTTACTACCTGGTGGCACATAAGGTTCCGGTGCCAGGGGTAAGTCTTTGGGTAATTCGTGTAATTCTTGCGGATATTCTAGATCGACTTCGAATATGTATCCTATTGCATTGTCGTCTGGAATATCGCGCGGATTTATCGAGTCTTCGTCTTCTCCCATCCACTCGAAAGACCCAGTAGGCAGATATTGACTCATGGCTGCACCATACAAATTATTTACATCATAATACATGAGATATGTTTCGGGCTTGCTTGGGTCGAATTCTACACCCATGTAACGATTATTAGCTTTCGCATATCGATTCGAGCACTGCGACAATCCACCTCGAATGCCTCTCTCTATAAACATTAACATATCCACGTCCGTCAAGAGCTCGAGCTCGACACCCGTAGATTTTAGCGCCGCATCGAATGCTAGCCCAGGAGCAGTGTAATAATGCAATGGGTCCAGGTCATACGTCATTTTACATTTTTGTCGGAAATTTTCGAAAATGTCCGCCAAAAGAAGAACGTCCGTTTTTAAATAGAGATCCGAGTATTCCCCCAAGGTTTTAACATTGAAAACTTGCCACACTGTGCATGCATGAGAATACTCGGCGTCCGATATGTCTTCGCCCTTTAATTGGGAATAAAAATTTTGTTTAGCCGGTAATTCAGTCTCGTCGAGTCTGTCCCAACTATCCACGTAATCGTATGGAAAAACACCTTTTCTCGTCAATAAGTCAAACTCTTGCGTGTTATTACAATGCATCCTCGTGATTAGCTTTTCATCGTTATTAAGATACGCTGCTAAGCTCTCGATACTCGACGGCATGAATCTGAATGAATCTATGAATCTATAATCTATGAGCGTACCCTTGACACTCTTCGTGAACGAGATGTAATTTTCTTTATTTACCGGCAAAAGTTTGACCGAACCTTCGAATTGGTTGGCGAGAGTTTTGATTAAAAAGTGTGAGTCATAGCCTGATAGATTATGAAACACTACTGGAATGGTATGTGAGTTTTTAAAGTTCAAATTACACCCTTCGTGTGCTGCACCACGATATTTACCCGAAAAATGACAATGATCGCGATGCTTGGCATCTTTGGATGCAAACGGTTTTTCACAAATGTGACAATTTTTCGCAAAAAGAAAGTCCATTTTTTCTGCGTGACTCATCAGATTCATAGGCTTGATCGATTTTAAACTTGCACTCAACGGCTCGGCTATTTCTTTTAATTCATTGACAAACCATTCAATACAATCCTTGTTACGATAAATTTTGAATTTTGATAGAGAATCGTCGAAACTACATTTCAAATAATATGCGATACTGTGAGGGATATGTTTCTGATATGCGCTTGTATTTGCGTCATCTTTTGGCGCGATCGGATTCAAGATACATTCAAGATCCGCGTAAATTACGAATGGAGCGTCTATTTTATGCTTATAATTTTTGAATTTCAAAATCGAATCCTCGCCGCTCGGCATAATAATTCTCGTCTTATTTAAAACTCTGCAATCAACGCCGTGTTTTTCGAGCCCAGCTTCCGTATTAAAATGAGACAAACAGCGATCGCAGATCCATGTGCTACATTTGTGTCTTGAAATTTGTGATCTTACCAGACGAGAAAGATTGTTGATCAAAGCAAAATGATAAACCGTATTAAAGTTTTTTCCTAATTCTTCGTCACAATTTTCGATATTTGTTTCATGCACGAGCAGGTGAATCGTTGATTTATCAGATTTGTTACGGCTAACGTAAACGGGTATTACTTCGTTACGATGTTTTTTACCTTCATCGCGCTCAAGTCCATACACATTGATTGTCAAATTATTCATTTTTTCAAATCTCCCAATATTTTTCAATCGCATGGGAAAGTCTATACCCTCATACTGTAATACAGCGCTGAAGTGAGGATATGAAGTCGTACGAGTCGCATGGGATGAGCTTGGATGAAGAGCAGCGGTGACGGCCCACAGGAAACAGTAGGGGTCGTCGTTTTGGATGTTGATGACTGCTTTCTTATTTTGAATATCACGTGGAAGTTCGATGAACGTTGACAATCCTCCGCGTAATGGTACATGTCTGTTGATGTTCACAGTCAAATTGATGATTTCTATCATGGACCAGCCCGAATCTTTTTCTTGAAAGTCTTCGACTTTCATCAGTAGTTTTTGCACTAACCCGATGTACCACTGCTTGAAATTCGTTGACATGTACATTTCCTCGTTTCGCGTGTTGAAAAATTTCATCTCCTCGATGACGTCATCATTTTTGGTAATTGAAAATTTACACGCAAGAACACAGTTCACTTTAACACTGCTGTCCTTTAACAGAATGTTTTTCAACCGTCTGATGATCAAATTTTGCGAATCATCGAGAAAACGTTTCACATCTTTATGTCCAAGATTTATCACTATTCCGGTACGAATGCTTGATCTGAAAGCCGTCACGGAATCTTCCCACTTAACTCTGTCACTTCTGCGCGAAACACCTGTACCAACTTTTTGCAGAGATTTAATTTTTGCGTTTATGCTCTTGAGAATTCCGATTGTTGCGGAAATACGATTTTTCTCTCCCAGAGTTGTGGCCGATTTCAATAGTTTGCTCAAAAGCTTAATATTTGTAAACCCATTTTTCAGCCATTTTTCCATGTCGCACACTGAGAATTTGTCTTTGAGTGATTCGTACGCTCTCTCCATAATTCGAATTAATTTCTGACACTCTTTTGACTCCATTATGGTATGCGTAAAAATAATTCAAAGTGAGATATTTATCAAAGTGAGACGGATATTACTCGGGCACTGAGATAGCAAACAATGATCTAAACCCTTTGCCTGCATGAATATTTATAAGAGAGATGATCAAGTAATGGGGTAATACCACTGCTCTTTCTCTCTCGTTCTAAGGCTTGTGGAAAGAAGGATAGCAAATTCTCGATCGTCGCCGTCATTGTTTATGATAGCGAAGGCATCTTCGAGAAGTGTCACTCGATACCTTAGCTACCGCGGCTTGCAACATTGCATATGTCGCGGTACCCTTTTGAAGAAATATACGCGTGTACACGCCGTTCACATATATATTTTCATTTTACATCTAGAGGGTTTCCTACTGCTCTGGCTATGACGTCCCAGCGACACGTTGTAACACGTCGAACATTAAAAAGATATCGGACGCTCGCGAGCCTCACCCCCCAAGCGTTCGAGCAGCTACACTGGAGCTATCGATGAAAAAATAAAACTTATGGAACTCATCGTGAGAATTGTCTCGATATGCCTGTCATCGGTATATAGCCATAACCCCCACCCCCTACGTTCTCTGAAAAAAATCCACCGGTCGGCGATATCAAAGAATATTTATCCGACATTCCCATTGCTCTGACTATGACGTCACAGAGACAAGTTCTAACACGTTGAACATTAAAAACATTGGATACCCACGAGTATTGCAAAGAATATTTATCCGACAAAATATATCGGATAACACCTCGCATCAAAAAAATTATTTATCCTTTGGTCAATCGTGTGACACCCCTATCTAATTTATTACATCCTTCGCGGAATAAGTTATTTATCCGAAACTCTGCCATCGAATAAACAATACAATTGCTGGTGTTGAAATCGGATATTAGTCGGCGGTGTCAAAGAATATTTATCAGACACTTTAAATAAACAATCCGACTAAGAAATATGGGGTAACTCATACCTCACGCCTGATGCCCCCCCCCCTCGCCTCCATGGTGTCGTGGAATATTCGAGATGCCCCCCCCCGCCCCTCGCTTCCATGGTGTCGTGGAATATTCGAGATGTCCCCCCCCTGATGATATGGAATATTTGAGAACCCCCCCCCCCCCCGCCTAGGAACCCGGTGTGTATGTGTGGGTGTGTACGTGTGCCGTGTACGTGTGCACTAACACGCGTTGGTCCAGAATCCCCCTTGTTTATCTACTCGCGTCTAGGTAATATATTTTGTTTATTTTGTAATAACGATTGCGAATAGCATACTGATTAAAAATCGGGTTATGACGCGCCTAGTATGTATTTATATTAGTTGATGTATTTGCATTTGATGTCGTGAATATTTTTTTCTAAAAAGGGAATTTTTTTCGGAAAGAGACGTATCAAACATTTTATTGTTTCAATCAGGATTGATCTTTGTTGTTCATCATTCTCATTTTCATTGAAATATTTGTGTTTTTTGAAAGCGGTTCCGACTCGATTGTAATATATGCTTGTTTTTCGATTTAACAAAATTTTGCGAACCGTTTAATGATTGAAAATTGACTTATGATGTGTCTATTATTATTTTCGATTCGTAAAACAATCCGCGTAATATTACGGAACTTTGTATATTCAATCAACGGATGTTTCTCTGTTATAATCGAAAAATATCAAGTCTGATGTCTCAATAAAATCCCAATTTATCTGCATTTTTATTTTTATTATATTTTAATAATGTATTCATATTTGAAAACTGTTTTTCTAAAAGGGATTCAATCGATCAATCGATTGCCATAAATTATGTTTGTTTATTTAATTTGTGGCAAAAGTTGTAAATAATTAAATTAATGAAAACCGACTAAACGCCGTGTTTTTTATAATTAATGAATATAAGTTTGCATACGATTTCTAAAACTTGTTCATTACCGACCATATCTTTACTCATGTTGTCGAACAAACTCGCACAAATTTTTTTTTTTAATAATAAATTTGTGTTTCACTCACAGACGATTGGTTTTTGACTTCAATGTGCATCTATTAGTGAACAACAAGATGTCATGATTGATTCATCAATTGAAACTCGGGTCGTGACGCCTCTGTCATTATTTTCAATCCGCAAATGAATTTGCGTAACAATTGCGAATCAACGGATATTTTCCTTTATTATCGAGAAATATCAAGTTTATTTTCTCAATTAAATGTGAATTAGTGACATATAAAAAAATTCTTTCCCTTAAGAGGCAGTGATACCCAGCGGAAAATTCAGACGGCTTCGCTTTCGTCGCGGTAGTGCAGAGCTCGTAGCATTTGGATAAGAGCCACTGCTAATTACCGCTAGATGGCATGGCGCGCGTATGCTACGAGGCTCCGATACGTCTAGGCGGGCCAAGCGCCGAGGCCTCGTAGCGATATGCGATCGCCCGCGTTTCTCCCCGCCGCTCCCCTCGGAGAGAAAGAGGCGAAGCTAAACAAACGAGTCGCGCGAACCGATCTCGCAGCTTCGACCACATGTATATATATACATTCATATTTCTGAATGGGTATATCTATACCCGGATTTCTGCAAAGATATATGCGGAAGAATTTCTTTTTTTCAAGCAGCTTATTTTTTTATAAACAGTTTTTATAAACTGCAATTCTGTCCGATATGTGTCAAAAAAATATGTAGAATGCTGACGAGTTGCGGATGTGCAACCGAGAATCAAAGAATCTCGATCGTGTCTCGGCTCGGCTCGTTGCATTGGTTAAACAGCTCTCTTGAGCCAAATGCATATTTGCGTCAAACAATCGAAAATTTTCGGTCGATTTTCGGCTCGAATATTTTTATCCGTCGAACGATGCTTCTAAAGCATTATCGATCACGCATCGTCGACGTCAGGCGAGAAAGTGCGATTTCGGTGACGGACGACTCTCGTCAGCGAGAGTCAGATATACAGGCGCCAAATAATCTACAGCATATTCCGAGTCTGAAATTCACGATCGAGAATCCAAAATTCTCGATAGAGTTTCAACGGGAATATTTTTATGCAAGCATATATGCGTCAAAAAATCTGCAGAATATTGCGAGTCTAAAAATCTCGATCGAGAATCGAAAATTCTCGGTCGATTGTTGACTCGAATATTTTTATCCGTCGAACGATGCTTCTAAAGCAATCGATCACGCATCGTCGACGTCAGGCGAGAAAGTGCGATCTCGGTGACGGACGAGTCTCGTCAGCGAGAGTCAGATATACGGGCGCCAAACAATCTACAGAATATCTCGAGTCTGAAACTCACGATCGAGAATCCAAAATTCTCGGTAGAGTTTCGTCGGGAATATTGTTATGCAAGCATAGATGCGTCAAAAAATCTGCAGAACATTGCGAGTCTGAAAATCCCGGCCGAGAATCGAAAATTCTCGGTCGATTTTCGACTCGAATATTTTTATGCGTCGAAGAATGCTTCTAAAGCATCATCGATCACGCATCGTCGACGTCAGGCGAGAAAGTGCGATCTCGGCGACGGACGACTCTCGTCAGCGAGAGTCAGATATACAAGCGCCAAACAATCTACAGAATATTTCGAGTCTGAAACTCACGATCGAGAATCCAAAATTCTCGATAGAGTTTCGTCGGGAATATTTTTATGCAAGCATAGACGCGTCAAAAGATCTGCAGAATATTGCGAGTCTGAAAATCCCGGCCGAGAATCGAAAATTCTCGGTCGATTTTCGACTCGAATATTTTTATGCGTCGAAGGATGCTTCTAAAGCATCATCGATCACGCATCGTCGACGTCAGGCGAGAAAGTGCGATCTCGGCGACGGACGACTCTCGTCAGCGAGAGTCAGATATACAAGCGCCAAACAATCTACAGAATATTTCGAGTCTGAAACTCACGATCGAGAATCCAAAATTCTCGGTAGAGTTTCGTCGGGAATATTTTTATGCAAGCATAGATGCGTCAAAAAATCTGCAGAACATTGCGAGTCTGAAAATCCCGGCCGAGAATCGAAAATTCTCGGTCGATTTACGACTCGAATATTTTTATCCGTCGAAGGATGCTTCTAAAGCATCATCGATCACGCATCGTCGACGTCAGACGAGAAAGTGCGATCTCGGCGACGGACGACTCTCGTCAGCGAGAGTCAGATATGCAGGCGCCAAATAATCTACAGCATATTCCGAGTCTGAAATTCACGATCAAGAATCCAAAATAAAGCAATCGATCACGCATCGTCGACGTCAGGCGAGAAAGTGCGATCTCGGTGACGGACGAGTCTCGTCAGCGAGAGTCAGATATACGGGCGCCAAACAATCTACAGAATATTTCGAGTCTGAAACTCACGATCGAGAATCCAAAATTCTCGGGAGAGTTTCGTCGGGAATATTGTTATGCAAGCATAGATGCGTCAAAAAATCTGCAGAACATTGCGAGTCTGAAAATCCCGGCCGAGAATCGAAAATTCTCGGTCGATTTTCGACTCGAATATTTTTATGCGTCGAAGAATGCTTCTAAAGCATCATCGATCACGCATCGTCGACGTCAGGCGAGAAAGTACGATCTCGGCGACGGACGACTCTCGTCAGCGAGAGTCAGATATACAAGCGCCAAACAATCTACAGAATATTTCGAGTCTGAAATTCACGATCAAGAATCCAAAATAAAGCAATCGATCACGCATCGTCGACGTCAGGCGAGAAAGTGCGATCTCGGTGACGGACGAGTCTCGTCAGCGAGAGTCAGATATACGGGCGCCAAACAATCTACAGAATATTTCGAGTCTGAAACTCACGATCGAGAATCCAAAATTCTCGGTAGAGTTTCGTCGGGAATATTGTTATGCAAGCATAGATGCGTCAAAAAATCTGCAGAACATTGCGAGTCTGAAAATCCCGGCCGAGAATCGAAAATTCTCGGTCGATTTTCGACTCGAATATTTTTATGCGTCGAAGAATGCTTCTAAAGCATCATCGATCACGCATCGTCGACGTCAGGCGAGAAAGTACGATCTCGGCGACGGACGACTCTCGTCAGCGAGAGTCAGATATACAAGCGCCAAACAATCTACAGAATATTTCGAGTCTGAAACTCACGATCGAGAATCCAAAATTCTCGATAGAGTTTCGTCGGGAATATTTTTATGCAAGCATAGACGCGTCAAAAGATCTGCAGAATATTGCGAGTCTGAAAATCCCGGCCGAGAATCGAAAATTCTCGGTCGATTTACGACTCGAATATTTTTATCCGTCGAAGGATGCTTCTAAAGCATCATCGATCACGCATCGTCGACGTCAGACGAGAAAGTGCGATCTCGGCGACGGACGACTCTCGTCAGCGAGAGTCAGATATGCAGGCGCCAAATAATCTACAGCATATTCCGAGTCTGAAATTCACGATCAAGAATCCAAAATAAAGCAATCGATCACGCATCGTCGACGTCAGGCGAGAAAGTGCGATCTCGGTGACGGACGAGTCTCGTCAGCGAGAGTCAGATATACGGGCGCCAAACAATCTACAGAATATTTCGAGTCTGAAACTCACGATCGAGAATCCAAAATTCTCGGGAGAGTTTCGTCGGGAATATTGTTATGCAAGCATAGATGCGTCAAAAAATCTGCAGAACATTGCGAGTCTGAAAATCCCGGCCGAGAATCTAAAATTCTCGGTCGATTTTCGACTCGAATATTTTTATGCGTCGAAGAATGCTTCTAAAGCATCATCGATCACGCATCGTCGACGTCAGGCGAGAAAGTACGATCTCGGCGACGGACGACTCTCGTCAGCGAGAGTCAGATATACAAGCGCCAAACAATCTACAGAATATTTCGAGTCTGAAACTCACGATCGAGAATCCAAAATTCTCGATAGAGTTTCGTCGGGAATATTTTTATGCAAGCATAGACGCGTCAAAAGATCTGCAGAATATTGCGAGTCTGAAAATCCCGGCCGAGAATCGAAAATTCTCGGTCGATTTTCGACTCGAATATTTTTATGCGTCGAAGGATGCTTCTAAAGCATCATCGATCACGCATCGTCGACGTCAGGCGAGAAAGTGCGATCTCGGCGACGGACGACTCTCGTCAGCGAGAGTCAGATATACAAGCGCCAAACAATCTACAGAATATTTCGAGTCTGAAACTCACGATCGAGAATCCAAAATTCTCGGTAGAGTTTCGTCGGGAATATTTTTATGCAAGCATATACGCGTCAAAAAATCTGCAGAATATTGCGAGTCTGAAAATCCCGGCCGAGAATCGAAAATTCTCGGTCGATTTACGACTCGAATATTTTTATCCGTCGAAGGATGCTTCTAAAGCATCATCGATCACTCATCGTCGACGTCAGACGAGAAAGTGCGATCTCGGCGACGGACGACTCTCGTCAGCGAGAGTCAGATATGCAGGCGCCAAATAATCTACAGCATATTCCGAGTCTGAAATTCACGATCAAGAATCCAAAATTCTCGGTAGAGTTTCGACGGGAATAGTTTTTAAGCAAGCATATATACGTCAAACAATCTACAGAATATTGCGAGACTGAAAATCTCGAGCGAAAATTGAAAATTCTCGGTCGATTTTCGACTCGAATACTTTTATCCATCTAACGATGCTACTAAAGCATCGTCGATCACACATGGTCGACATCAAGCGAGAAAATGCGATCTCGGCGACGGACGACTCTCGTCAGCGAGAGTCAAGTATACACGCGTAAAAAAATGTACCAAATGCTGCGAAATGTCTGAAATTCTACAGATTCCTACACAACAGGATCTACAAAAATCTACATATTCCTTGTATACACTATTCATGTCTTATCGTTAAAATTTTATACATTATTTAGATTTTCCGTATTCCCTCTGTTCTGAGTATGTTCCGTGGTGGGGAAACGAATAAAGAAGAATTTTATTGCCAAAATTCTAAGTTCTCTTTAGAAAAAGATATTATTTTTTACGATAAGTAATAGTCTATACTAGACAAACAAAAAATCATATTTTTTGGCATTACTTTTTCATACGTGACCTAAAAGCTCAAAAAAGAGATCTCAGGTTATTCTCAGGTTTATCATCACATAAATAAAATTTTATTTGTATAAGTGTGGTGATATATACCTGAAGACAATACTTTGTCGACGAGAATGAGCCCGTTTATCCTTTTTTTGTCTTCGATTGCCTATTTTTTGTATCTCGGCTACTCACTCACTGATTATATAATACTATTATTTACACTATATATATATATACATATATATACCATACACTAGAATATTCGAAATAATAGATTAATCACTTTTCGGCCCTAATAATCTCTTATTAGCACGTAATTACGGTAGTACGCGTTTTTTTACTGATGCGACAGCAAGGCGAATGAACCATGCCGCTTAGCTTCCGCGTTAGAAAATGACAGCGCGGCCGTGTTTTGCTTTCTTCTGTCACTCGACCACGCGGTGCGAAGAGATCTTTATGCATAGGCGTTGTCCGCCTGACGTAGGCCGAATGCTTAGTGCACGCTGCAGCTATACGGCTATATACATATATACATATGCCTATGTATACGCTCACTCTATCCAGAAATGTAAATCTACGATTCAAAAACGAAAAATGTGTTCAAGGGTGCTGTAAGCAACCGATCGAATTGAAATTTGGACAGTACATTGAGAATAATAGCTGAAATGGGATCTTGACATTTTTTCTGAAAATTTCCAAAAACAAACCACACTTTTTGTAATTACCATAACAATATATATAGGTATATTATGTACATATATATGAAAGATGTATATTCCCGATAGTTGCATCGACTGTTTCATAGCTGTGGAATATACCGCTGTAGCTCAATAGAAATACATACATTTTTCGTTTTATTTCATTTCATTCGACGGAAAGATTGGAATATCATTTGCGATTTGCTTCGTCGGTAAGACAAGGTACGAGTCTTCATTTCACGAGATCAGCGCGGTCGTCGGCGACGAAACAGCCACCAGAGCTGCACACATAGCCATTATTATATAGCATCCAGGTCCGCCTGACGTAGAGCTAATGTGAAGCGCGCTCTGCGGCTATACGTATGTGTTCACGCTCTCCGTCATCGAGAAACGCAAGCCTAATTTATAAACGTTCTCAAGCGCGCTGTGAGCAACCGATCGAGTTGAAATTTTTACACGACATAGAGAATACTAGCCGAATTGGGCTCTTGGCATTTTTTCTGAAAAATTCGAAAAATAAAGCCCACTTTTCGTTATAACCATCGCAAAATATATGTACATTATCTATAAATATATATATATATTTATTGTTCCACCTTTGTACGGCTTTAGCCTTTTACATCCCTTAACGCTACGTACAGACTTATCAACTAATAACAGAGACTAAACTCTAACTAACTATACAACTAAAGAAACATTTATTGTAAGTACTCTTTAAATTATTTCCCTTATAAATTAATAATCCCTACAGCCCAACTCAACAACAACTAAACTCTACTTGCTCACTACCAGTCTTCCCCATCCCCTCAGGTACGCGCAGATTGCCCTCACCGGCTCACCTCTTAGGGTTTCTTTGGTCCATCGCTCTAAATCTTCGCCCTCTCTCCCGCCTCTCCAGGCGTCCACCCCCTTTACCCATTCCTCCTGTATCCTCCCTCTCGCTATCTCGCATTCCCAAATATGCTCCAGACTCTCATTTTCTTTACCGCAGATTGCGCATCTCCAATCCTCAAACCCCTTTTTTCCGACTTTCCCTACGTTTCCGCATCTCAGTCGGGCCCACTGCTCTTTTGCATCCCCCCCTATTTCCCTGCTCTCCCAATATTTCTCTCTCTCGCAACCTGACTTTATCTCCTTATACCAGGTGCAGTAGGACGACTTGTCGGCATTTACCCAGTCTCCTTGTATATCCTGTTCCTCCTTTCTTCTTACTCCCTCGTTCAAATACTGCTCCATTCTCGCCGTACCTCCTTCGTTTATCCGCATCAGGTTGATTATCCTTCCCTCGCCTACGTCCTCCATTGCCTTCTTTAATTCTTTTCCCCATTTCGACGGTTGCCCATTCAGAATCCCTCTTACTTCCTCTCTCAGGCACGCCTTCGGCCATCTTCCCTCTTTCATCTTTAGTATCTGTAAAATATACTTCCCTGCCCTTCTTCTTGCCTCTACTTCCACACTCCTCCTTCCTGCTTCCAGCTTCCATAAGAAACTCGGCGTGTTTCTTGCCACCCCCAGGGCCATCTTTACCAGCTTTCCCTGTAGCTTCTCTATTTCCTCTCTCCTGCTCCACCCCCAGATTTCTACCCCGTATAGAGCCCCCGATTTTACCAGCGAGTCGAACAGCTGCAGTCTTTTCTTCTATAAATAGATATAAAACTTGCATATTCCCGATAGTTGCATGAAGTTTATGATGACTTATGAATATACAGGTAGCACGCAATGAAAATACGCACTTTTTGCCGTTTATTTTATTTCAATTGGTGCCAAAATGTACGAGCATCATTGACAATTCGCATTGTCGATAAAACAGAGTACGAGACTTTATTTCACGAGGCCCGCGCCGTCGCCGGCGACGAAACAGCCTCGAGAGCCGCACACATAGCCGTTCTGATATAGCATCTAGGTCCGCCTGACGTAGGGCTAATGTGCAGCGCGCGGTATCGCACTCGTGGTGTATATATGTATACATGCACGAGGCGTAGCGGTAGCAGGCCGGGTGACAGTTGACGACGACGGAGGAGGCTAGGCCTCGCGGTCTAACATATATAAATATATAGCGGCAATGCTTTCCGGCATATGGCTTCGCCTTCGTCTGTTATCGTACGAGGCTCGTGAGAAAATTTCGACAGCGCACTCACGCGGAATTTTGTTACACTTTTTTTTTATATGTCGGTACAATTTTCTAGCCGTTGTCGTTATCTTCTTGTCAAAAATTTTGATTCGCCAATTCTCATTCATTTCTGCATAAAATCAAATGAAATAAAGCTCAAAATGTGTGTTTTTTAATTGCGGTTCGGCTCTTGCCATAGACATTACGATTTGATCCGTGCACCCATACAAAATTCTTTCATGTCTCCAATGATAAGTGAAACTGCAAATTTTTTTTCAAGGTTTTCAAACGAATATGGCAAGAGCCACTTTTTGCCATAATTCACTGTGTATCTGCCAATTTTTAACCTGATCAGTTGTTTACTGCTCGCATGAGTGTGGATCAAAATTTCCAAGCGCGCGTCGCCGGTATCACTGACTCTTAAACAGTTTTGACTTTTTTCTTAATTTCTGTTTCTTTATAGTAAACGTGTGTTTCGCATAAATTATCGAGACTTGCTGTGTATAACCGGATGATATATTTTTTTTTACGAAAAAAACATGTTTCGAGGAACTCCTGGTCACACTCGCATCTGCCATGATTGAGTCGCATGGCGAATCATATTTCCCAAAAATACATTTCTTATTTTTTATATCGCTGTATAGTCCATTAATTAATGACGAAATGCCGGTTTATCGCGCATTCCTCGTAGCTCTATGCTCGTAAAAATATTTACGTTTTACGAATTCTCATATCGTATTGTCGAAAAAAAATGTCGCTCATGCTATTTGATTAAAGATTGACGGAATTCGGAATTTCCACGATTTTTGCAATGAAAAGTTTCGGATTGTACAAAACTAAGTCAGGTTTAAATGGAATATTGTTTTATTTGAATTTATAAGGAACAATGTTAATAATGTACTATTTAAAACTGTTAATAAATGTAAGTAAACTATTATAAAACTGTTTATGACCATCTGCAATTATTTTCTATCCGTAAATGAATTTGCCGAAAATGTAGGTGATTCTTTTTTTACCATCGGATTCTTTCATTTATGGCCGAGAAATATTCTAGATTGATTTTTGATTTTTTTTTGATTGAAGGGGAAGGTTATGATACAAATCGACGAAGTGCGGGAATACAGGTTTCCAAAAGGAAAATGCTTCAGGGTTGAATGTATAGGAAGATTTTAACGGGTTTTCATTGAGATTCAGATACAAAGAAAGATATAAGCAATAAATAATACATTTATCATCAAATTTTTCGCAATATATTGAGATCTTCAGTCCTTCTTGTTATTTGTCGTGCAGAAAACTTGTTTTCAAACAACATTTTTGACAAATGAGAAAAAGAATCGTCAATTGTAAATAATTGTCGGATTGTGAAAAGAAGTGTTTTTTTTCAATTATTTATCGACAGAACTGCGTAAGAGCGAAAATTATGTAAATAGGTTTCGATCGGACATTTTCTGACCTTTTTTTAAAAAGTATGCAATTCAATTCGTGTATCTTGTGCGGTTTTCATTGATTTGACAATAATGTCTTTTTATTTAGGCTCCTAACATATCAATCTGGTTCTCGATCATCACGCGCAACCAAGCCTGGAAAGAACCCGAAGCGCAAGCAGTACAAGCTGCTCTTATCGTCCTCATCCTTGAATAGAAGAAAGATCCGGACATTATAACAATTAGTAAAATGCGACCGGCAGTGAAAAAGTCTCGTGGTCGCAAGACATTTAAAAAATTATCCTCGCGGCAGCGACGTGCAATAAAGAGAGAGCTTAAAAACAATAGGCTGGCCGAGTCAGTGAGCGAAGGGACTCGAGACATTTCGTCAATAGCCACTGAGACAACGGTCTCCAACTTTTCCGATGATGCTGGTGATAATTCTAGCTTGCAGGGCGCATCTCCTATAAATGTGGAGCCTACTTCGCCACAGACTAAATCCATGGGCGCGTTGTTGTCAGAAAACGATAGGGATATTGATAACGATAATGCAAGCGAAATTCCTGACGCATCATCGGTTCAAGATGTAGAGTCTAGCGAGGAGTCTGAGCTTGCTGAATCGTCGGATAAAGTCCAACAGGGCAGCAACACTTTCCGCCATGATTTGGCCTCATGGCTACTCGAGAACAACATTAGTCATCGTGCAGGAAATGATCTCCTTAACAAGTTGAAAAGGCATTCGTGTTTCGCTACCCTTCCGAAGACAGTGAAAACGCTTTTGGGCACACCGCGGGAACCAGTGGAATTGACTAACGTACACCCGGGGCAATATCTTCATTTGGGAACAGATTACGCGCTCACTGGTATTCTCGATTCGATAAAGGTGAATCAAATTCCGGCTCACTTGGAAATATACTGGAGCACGGACGGAGCCAGTCTCAATAACTCGGGCAATAATCAAATTTGGCCTATTCAATGTAAAATCGCAAACCTCGCAAAGTCTGCGGTAGGAGTGATATCCCCCATGGAAATAAATATCCGTGAATTATACGCAAAAATTATATTTAAAGTATATTTTAATGATAAAAATATAATTCGCCAAAATGTAGAATATGTCGATTATATTATGCATATATGTTGGTTATAATGTGCGTATATACATACTATATATTTTTCGTATATAGCGTATGTGCGCACTCGCTACAAGAGGCTTCCACATATATTTAATCTCATAACTACCCTTGGCGCAGTGGCAGCGGCTCAGGCTGGCAGTCTGGGGGTCTCGAGTTCGAGTCTCTGCGCTGACATCGGATTTTTATTTGTAAGAGCTGCGTATCACCATACCGACACGCTCCGAACAAATCAAAATTACGAAAATGAAAACAGCGCTCCGCTATACCGGCACGCTCCGAAAAAAAAATTAAAAATCACAAGTATTTCAAATATTTTAATTATATTGTAGTTGGAATGTAATGTATACTTTGCGTATATAAAATTTATAATCATTATATACTTAAAATATATATGAAGTATATTTTGATTATCATTTGCATATACGTCATTTATACCCGACAGTTATATTCTGCGTATACAATACGTATATACACATTATAATATAGGCGCCAAAATGTAGTATATGATATTATATGTTGCATATACTAGTACATATATTTTTTATATAAGTAACGTATATTCCATCCATAAAACGTATATGCATTATATATAAAAAATATAATTTTCGCTTATAATTTACCAATATTTTTTTCCATGGGGGATGCATTTACCGAGGACCCAAGAAACCCGCCAGCGCAATGGAATTCCTTCGACTTTTCGTCGAAGACGTACAACGAATTGTAGCAGAGGGAGGCATTATTTATCAGGGATCGAAATATCCCTTGTACATCCGAGGTTTTATCGCAGACGCGCCTGCTCGTGCCTTTATATTGTGTCACATGGGCCACAACTCGACTAATCCCTGCTCAAAATGCAAAATAAGTGGTGAACTTTTGGGGACGCATTTATCTTACGAGCAAATCAACAATATACCCCGAACTGACGAAGGGTATTTCAGGGAAAACTATGAAGAACATCATCGTGGCGAGGAAAGTCCCATCGCACATCTTCCCATGGGGCCCGTGTCACAAGTTCCGTTTGACGCAATGCATTTATTGTATCTTGGTGTCACGAAGCGAATGCTTATGGCTTGGGTTCATCGGAAGTTTTCAAATACGAGTAAAATGTGTGCCCGGGACATACAATTAATTTCGGATCGACTCAGAGCACTGTACGACTGGTGTCCCTCTGAATTCGCGCGTAGGCCTCGTCCGTTGGATTGCTGTTCCCGATGGAAGGCTACCGAGTTTCGTCAATTTTGACTGTATACAGGACCTGTTGTTTTGCACGGTATATTGACCACTGATTTGTACAACCACTTCCTACTGCTCAGCAGTGCGGCACGTGTATTGATTTCAAGCAATCCTTCTCGTCAGTTATTGACATACGCAAGAATTGCTTTGAAACTTTTCGTCGTTCGATGCCAACGTCTGTATGGCCACAATTTCATTAGTTATAACGTTCACGGATTGTTGCATCTTGTTGACGATGTTGAAGTCTTCGGTCCGCTTGAGGAGTATTCCGCTTTCCCGTTTGAAAACGCTATGCAACATTTTCGGAGGTACGTCCGGAAACCGCACTTATCTCTTCAGCAAATAGCGAACAGAATAGATGAATATGCTCAGATAATTGTGGCTTCTCGTTCATGCACGAGTACCGCTGAAGCTCCGGTCACTCTTCATCAACACAACACTGGGCCGCTGCCCCGCGGCATTAACACAAACGATGTTGCCCAATTCCGCCGCTTGAAAACTCCAAAATTCATTTTGAGTAACAAAAAACGGAATCGTAGTTGTTTGCTTAAGGATTCAGCAATATGTATAGTCGAGAACACAATTGTTCAACAGAATATTATATATCTCATAATAAAAAAATTCGATTCTGTTGAACCTTTCTTCGATGTTGGCATTCCATCGAGTGAAGTTCGCTTTTTTAAATGCGAAGCACTCAGCCAGGTGTCTAGTATGGTCCCGTTGAAGGATGTCCGCGCCAAGTGTTACTGGCAAGGGATGAAAATGGCAGGGAAATACTTGCCGACGGCATATTCGTGGTTGCCGCTATGAATTCCCCTAACAACAATTGAAGATCGATGGAATATCCGACTAATCTGGGCGGGCCGAGCATGATAAACAACAGCGGTGGTTCAATATTTCACGAAACCGAGGATGAAGTACAACGGGACATAAGGGCCCTTCGCGAACATTTCGTACCAACAACATTAACGGCAAAGATTGACCCAATAATGTGAGTCCATAAAAATGATTGATAAGCAATGTATCAAAGATTAATCTTGTAGATTATAATTTTGATATTGTACATTATAATTTTGATGTGATTACTGAAACGTCTACGATAGGGTATTGTCAGCTTACAAACAACATCAGCAGCAACAACCACAAGCGCCTCAATATCATCAACAACAACAAGCGCCCCAATATGAACAATGGCAAAATCCATCGCAACATTGGCCTCAATTCCAACAGACGTTTAAATTTGCCTCGGAGGAGTCGGTGAATCAGCTGAGAAACGCTAAAGTGTAAGTTTGCTTATTGGATAATCTAGAGCGTTTTTCGTTACAGTCATTGTAGTTTGGTAATCGTATTGTTAACTGTTTCTGATATTCAGATCGCTTCAGGACACCTTCGAAAAAGAGATGCGGTGAGTGTACCGCTGACAAAAGAGCTCTTACAAAATTGTCATAATGTTACATGTTTATTCTTCATTTATTATTGTCGTGTTTCTCAATCGAACGTATAGTGAGCTCACACAACTGTACGAGTGGGATTTTTCGACCGGTTTCCCAAAGGCGTTCGAAAGAGACGTTAGACCTGGCGAGGCCATGCCATCGCCGATACGGATACGGGCAGGCAACAAAATCATACGGTCCCGCCAACTAAGAGTCCCGTCGTCTTCTGTGGAATCGCTCGTTTCGAGCGAAAGATCCCGTTCACCGATTTGATTTGAAGTATGACGTGTGAAGTGTTCGTACGTATTAGTGAGTCAAACGAAGTCATTACGTAAGTGAAATTGTATTAAGGGGTTATAGGAAATAGGTTACGAAATAAGTAACACTTAGCTCTATATTCATAGAGTTTAGACTTTATTCGTTATGGAACACTCGGAAGGCACGTCGGGCTCCTAGCATATATTAGTCAAGACTAAAGAATAGCAGAGTCCGAACTAAGGGATCGGTTATTGGGTCCGTACTTATCGCTCTGCCCAAATAGCGTAATATAAACATAAATAGTATCGGCCGCACATAGCGTTCTCGGTATATGATAGATTAGTTTTTGTATATAAGCATATGCATATATAGAAACCAACACGCCTCCTCAAAAATTAATCGATAATATTAAGCATAAACGAACCTTCCTTGTGCTTTCTGGGGCAACACAAATGGTCCAACATTTGTTGCTCAGGATTAGGGAAACCCAGAAAAACCTAATCAGACCATAAACCTTTAAATTTAAATTATAATCAACTCATCATTAATACTATTCCAGACCCATTCCAGTTCGGAGTTCCAAGAATCTGACTGCTGGTAGTGGTTTTGTCAATAGATCAGCCAACTGGTTACCTGTAGAAACATATTTTAATTTGATTACATTTTTCTCGATTTGTTCTCTCGAAAAATGATATTTGATATCAATATGTTTTGATCTTTTGTGGTTAGTCGGATTGTTTGCTATACTGATACAACCGTTATTGTCTTCATAAATTATGATTGATTCCGTGGTATTTATATTAATGCTAGATGCCAATGATTTAAACCATAGAGCTTCTCGGACAGCTTCAAAAAGAGCCATGTATTCGGCTTCGGTGGAAGAGGCTGCTACTGATATCTGTCTTTTTGTATTCCAGCAAATTGTGCATCTCTCAAATAATTTAAATAAGTAGCCCGTTGTACTTTTTCTATTATTTTCATCATTGCCACCCCAATCAGAATCAACATAACCACTTAAAAGATCATTATAATCCCCTCGGATATAAGTCAATTTAAGATTAACTGAACCTTTAAGATATCTTAGCACTCTTTTCAGACATCTCCAGAGTTCTTTATTATTTTTATTCAAATATCTGCTCAATATATTGACTGCTGTGCTTATATCGGGTCGTGTACATAACATAACGTACATTAAACACCCGATAAGATTTCAACAAGGGGCTTCATATTTCTTGTTAGAATTTAACGCTGAATAATCTAGTTTATTTTCGAGCGGCGTACTGACAGCTTTACAATCATGCATATTAAATTTCTTCAAAATCGTTCCGATGTATGCACTTTGATCCAAAGTTATTTTATCGCCACTTCTCTCAACTTTAATTTCCAAGAAGAGTTTAATATCTTTCAAATCTACCATGCAGAATTTATTCATGAGATAATTTTTAAAGTTGTTCATTGTTTGAATATTCGCCATAGCAATTATGAGATCATCCACATAAAGTGCTACATATATATTTTTAGATATATTTCCTCTGTCCAAAATAAAAATGCAACGATCAACAGCGGAATTTTGAAAACCTTTGTCCTTTAGAGCTTGTTCAAAAATTTCAAACCAGCATCTTGATGCTTGCTTTAAGCCATATAATGCTTTATTCAGTTTACAGACCTGATTACCTTGACTCATAATTCCCTCAGGAACTTTCATATAAATTTCCTCTTTTAATATGCCATTTAGAAATGCTGTTTTCACATCCATGTGATGAACCAACAAATCAAATTGATTTGAAAAAGCCAATATAACTCTACAACTCGCAATTCTTGCAACTGGCGCGAAAGTTTCATTATAATGTATTAGATATTCCTGACTGAAACCTCGAGCAACAAGACGAGCTTTATATTTCAATGGGTTTCCGAATTTATCGTTTTTAATAGCAAATACCCATTTACAATCAACGATATTTTTGTTTTCCGGTTTCGGAACCAAAGTCCAAGTTTTATTGATTAAAAGATAATTAATTTCATCTTTCATCGCATCTTCCCACTGAACTCTGTCTTCTGTATTTTGAATTTCCTGATATGAAGTAGGAATTTTACATATAATGGATTGAGCACACATGAGATAATCATCTGGTATATTATCTTCATTATAAGAGATAGCAGGACGACATTTTATTCTATCACTTCTTCTTGCTTCGTCATCAGGTGATATTTGTCTTTTACTTTGAGAATTTCGAGACAAAGATTCATTTTGCATATCTGTTTTAATCACAGATTTATTTGGCTTGTCACCAAATTTCTCGTTTTCATTATAAGTCTTTTCCGTTTCTGGTTTTAGCATATCTGATTTACCACTATCAGATTTATCAGACTCTACTACTGATTTTGACTGAATGTCAGATGCATCAGTTTTATCATGGGAATTTTCATAATTAATCCCTTCAGGTCTTACCGTTGGCCTGCATACCAAAAAATTGGTCTCATCCACAATAACATCTCTTGCTACACAGACTTTTCAGTTTCTACATCCCACACCTTATATCCATTCGGTTCATATCCAACCAGTATACCTTTCCAGGATTTTTCTTCAAATTTTGTTTGCCTGGTTTTATTATGTACGTAAACAGTCGAACCGAAAACCTTTAGATATTTTAATTTGGGCTTTTTATGATGCCACAATTCATATGGTGTTTTGGCTTGTTTCAGAGCTTTTGTTGGAGTTAAATTAATTAGGAATGTCGCAGTAAGAACCGCTTCTCCCCAGAAAACCTTTTCTAAGCTAGCACCAACTATCATTGCCCGAGCTCTTTCAGTTATGGTTCTTACCATACGTTCTGAAACACTATTTAATTGGGGGGTTCGTGGAACTGTTAAATGATAGCTTATACCTTTTCTCACGCAATAATCTTTCATCTCATTTGACAAATATTCTCTTCCATTATCGCAATATAAGTTAACAACTTTCAGATTAAAAAGGGCTTCGCTCTTTGCAATATAGTCTTGAAAGACTGAAAACACGTCTGATTGATATGTAATCAAACATGTCACACAATAATGAGTGAATTGATCTACAAA